>VZRH01001838.1:1458450-1501876 GCA_013397555.1 Urocynchramus pylzowi
TTATATTATATTATATTATATTATATTATATTTATTATATTATATGACATTACTAAGGGAGCTTTGGTTTTTTATCTTAGTTTTTGTGAAAATAAGGTTTACATGGTTATACTTTTAGTCAGAAACCAAGTTTATTTTCTCCCCATGATACTTTCATGTTAACTGTGATACCTTAATGGTCACTGCTGCTTCTAATAGCAAGTAATATTTCTGTCTTTGTCTGTCAGATAGAAAACTCATTTGTATGAAACCCTAGGAATCAGAATTTGGGGAGAGAGAGCTGCATTAGGAGTTCCTTAGAGGTAAAAGTACTTTACAACACAGAGAAGCTCTGTCTTGAATACATGCTTGCTTGAAAGACTGTAAGGGAAAAACATGTTAGGCTGTATTGGTTGTGACAAGGAATTTGGATTAAGTATTTCAGGAAAGCATGTAGTGCAAGGAAAGCATGTAGTGCAAGGAAAGTAAGTGGGATGGCCATTGGATAGTGGTAAGAGTTAAGCAGAGAAGGGGATTGTTTTGTTTGCTTGTTTTTTATCATTTTGTTGTTAAAATATGAGAGAACAGCGATTAAGGTCTCCAGGGAATGCTGGAATGCTGCATCCATACAACATATGAAATATTTCAATTTACATGCTTTTTAAAGAAACTATCCAAATATATTGAGGGCAATATAAGAAAGTGAAATAGACACATATCTGAAACAGCTAAAGATTGGAGATTTAGTTAAGCTATGACTGAAACCAAAATCCTGGAGCATTTTTGTTCTCAGGTTTTTCTCTTATGATATGTTAAAGATGGTGGTTAATTTCTTGGTTTTGTATTAAAAAAAAAATACAAGTTATTGTGTGTCCCAATTATTGTTTAGAGTTACAAACTAATAGGAGCTAAATAATCATGTTCACTCTCTTCAGATTCCACAACATTCCAATGTGTTGATTTCGCAGCACTGGGCAATGATCAGGCAGTCTCAAAAATTTTCTAAGTTTTTTTTTT
Source organism: Urocynchramus pylzowi (assembly GCA_013397555.1). Classification (NCBI taxonomy): domain Eukaryota; kingdom Metazoa; phylum Chordata; class Aves; order Passeriformes; family Fringillidae; genus Urocynchramus; species Urocynchramus pylzowi. Next base: position 1,459,447 of record VZRH01001838.1, read on the forward strand.
TTTTCCCTAAATTTCATATTATAAAGATTTGTTTTATTTTACAATAGGATTTGAAGTGTATTCTACATTATTTTAGCTAGGGTAGGAAGCTGCTTGTATTCTTTTTTTTTCTGCTATGAGACTTGCAATTTTCTGTTTTCTTCAAGTTATCAGCAGTTGCTCAAATGGACTGTTCACTAGGCAATCAGCCAGCTATTTGAAACACCTGCAGTACCTGTACTGATAAGGCAGGCTGCTCACTAAAAGAAGTCTGTCATTATCTGAAATGTAGGATAAGTTATAGAATCTTCTGCATGTTAGGTAATTAACTGACTGACTAGGTTTGCATTCGTAATACTAGAAGAAGCACTTATTTGCTATGCATCTTAAACCTAGTATTAACAGCATTTTGCTGAACATTTGGCTGACTCTTTCACATAATTGTCATAGTGATTGTTAGACTGTGTCAAGGTGATTAAACTTTTTTTCTTTCATAGTAGTTCAAGTGTATTGTTCTGGTTAATTTACTTGGTTACAAAAAGCAAGATGCAGTCTGCAAATGCAAGCACTCAAAAATATGAAACCATACTAAATATGCTTCATTTTGATTTTTAAAACATTCATTTTTTCTGGGTTGTTCAATTCAAACACGGATTGCATCAGCCATGAATTTGAGAAGCAGCAGATACTATTTTTCACTTGTGTTTGCATTCTGATGCACTCCTTTTTCAATTTCTCAAATCAACTGATCTGATATGACTCTTGGCAGCAATGACTGTATAGAAAAAAGGACAATCCCTTAGCTAAGAAATTATTCTGAGTCCTCATTGTGAAAAAGGAACTTGACTCTTCCAGGCTCATAAAGAAATTGAGACTTTATTCGTCTGTGTTAAAACAATTGCAGGGAAAAGACCTTTGTTGAAACAATGACAGTGCGATTTGCACAAGAAGCTTCCAGGAAAGCACTGTACCCAAAAAATCGGAGTATAATTTCAGTGGTATGAAATCTGCTTTAAATAAGAATGCTCATTAGGGCAGCTAGGAACTTCCTTTTTTTCTTTTTTTCATTGATACCACAGAATCCTCTTAGCTCCTGCATATAACAAATTTTCTCATTTCACTTGGAGTGTCAAGAAAATATACACATCAGGGTGGTGGTCAGAATCCCTAGATAGCTTGGTCTTGTGACATTTCTTGCTCATACAGAACCAGACTTCTTATATATAAAACAGATTTTATTTGCCTGAAAATCTGAGAGAGAGGATCAGACTTATTTCACCTAGGCATGTTTTGCATTGTATCTAAAAAAGTGGTAAAAATGTTTCGCAGAATCACAGACTCACAAAACACCCTGATTTGGAAGGGTCTCACAAGGATTATTGACCCCAGCTCCTGTTCCTTAATGACACCATCCCCAAGATGTGCATACTAGGTGCACCATGTACCTAAGAGCTTTGTCCAAATGCTTTGTGATCTCTGACAGACTTGGTGCTGTGACCAGGCTCCCTGGGGAGCCAGTTCCAATGCCCAATCACACTCTGGGTGAAGAACCTTCTCCTGATATCCAGCCTAAACCTCTCATGACACAACTTCAGGCCATTTATTTGGGTTCTGTCACTGTCATCACAGAGGTCAATGCATGCCTCACAAGAAGGTTGTAGACTGCAACAGGATCTCCCCTCATCCTTCTCTTCTCCAAGCTGAACAGACCAGGTGGTCTCAGCCATTCCTCACTAGGCTTCTCCTCAAGGTCCTTTACTATCTTTGTTACACTCCTTTGGACTTCTAGAATAGTTTCATATCTATTTTATACTGTGGCACCCAGAACTACAGGACTCACTTGAGGTGAGGCTGCCCCAGTGCAGAGCAGAGCAGGACAATCCCCTCCCTTGCTCAGCTGTGATGCTGTGCCTGATGCACCCCAGGATACGAATGACCCTCCTGGCTGCCAGGGCACTGCTGGCTCGTGTTTAACTTTCCATCCACCCAGCCCCCTTTCTGCATAACTGGTTTCCAGCCTCTCATTCCCCAGTCTCTCTGTACATCCAGGGTTGCCTCATCCCACTTGCACTTGTTAAACTTCATGTGGCTGGTAATTGCCCAGCCCTCTGAGTTGTCCAGGTCTCTCTGCAGGGCTTGCTTGCCTTGGGGAGAGTCAGGAACACTTCCCAGTTTTGTATCATCTGTAAATTTACTTAGAATCCCTTTCAGTCCTTCGTCCAAGTCATTCATGAAGATCCTGAAGAGTGCAGGGCCAGCTGATCACTCATCATGTGATGTGTGAGACTGGCTAGCCTCATGTTTCTGTGGTCTTCCTTCTTCCCATTTTTTAAAATCAGGACAATATTTGCCAGATTCTTATCAACTGGGACCTCTCTGGATTTCCATTTACCTTGGTTTCTAATAAACATAAACCACCGCCATTTTCTCAAGTCCAGAAGTCTAACCATATTTCCACTGGTTTAGCCTGTTCTTCAAGATTAAAGAAGTCTCCTGCAAGCAAGTCTGTGAGCATTTGTGTGGCCAGCAGAACCAAGGCCATGGTCATCTCCCTGTGCTTGGCACTGGTGAGGCCTCATCTTGAACCCTGTGTTCATTTTTGACTCTCTCACTAAAATAAAAACATTAAGGTACTGGGTCATGACCAGAGAAAGGCAATAAAGATGTAGAAATGTCTGGAGCCAAATATTCTGAAGAGTGGCTGAGGGAGCTGGGAGAGTTTAGGCTGGTGAAGAGGAGGCTCAGGGAAGACCTTATTGCTCTCTACAACTTCCTGAAAGGAGGTTGCAGTGAGGTGGATGTCAGTCTTCTTCTGGGTAACTAGTGACAGGCTGAAAAGAAATGGCTTTTTAGCTGCGCCAGGGGAAGTTTATAGGGGATATTAGGAAAAATATCTTCAGAGAAAGTGTTGTCAAGCACTGGAACAGGTTGCCCAGGGTTGAGTCACTATCCCTGTTAGATGTGTCATTTGGGGATATAGCTTAGTGGTGGACTTGAGCAGTGATGGATGAATGACAGAATTTGATGTTCTTATAGAATGCAGTACATTCCTTTTTATTTTTTTTCCTTTTATTCACACTGCTAGATTATAGTTATTTTTATTCATAAAGGGAGGAAAAACAGAAAAAAAAAGAGCTAATAGGAGTGGTTATTATGATGTTCATTATTATTTCAAAGTATCTTCTTTTGATCATGATTGAACTTGTTTAGCTGCTGTCAGTCAATATTCTTTGAAGAAAACTGCCTGCTAGCAAAGGGAGTTGTGTCAGAAAATCACTGTGAAATTATGAGCCTGAAACAGAAACAGACAACAGCAATGGTGTTTATTACATTCCCTTTTTCCTGTATATTCCAGTATAAATATTTATGACTTTCCCTCTAACTGAGTGTGGGTCAGCACAGTTTTGTGCCAGGACCATGGGGCCAATAGTTCCTGCTTTTTTTTTTTTTCCCCTGGTGTCCAGTGCTATATCTAAACGTCTATCTGTCTATAATTGAGTGGAAGTTTCAAAGATGTTACTGTTAATTGCATTTGTGTTTTTTAGCAGGATCAGCAGTACTGAGAATTAAACATAAAGCATATTGTCTTCATTACCTTCTCAAGTGCTCTGTGGTTATAGAAATGTCTGCCAGTGCTAATGTAGGCTTAGAAAAGACCCCAATGTGAAGCCATGAAGAATTGGTATAATCTCTGAATGTTCTGTTTTGTCATTCCATGGCCAAAGTGATTCTGCTCTAAGAACAGAAATTAAAAGTATAAATACTTTGTCAGCTATGTTTCTGCTTTCCAAATTGCATGTGTGCCGGATCATTCCATTTACTTAAAATCTCAGGCGACTGAAGGTATGAAATCCATGATCACAAGAATACTGGGGGTATTCACTCCATGAAGAGTGGATCAGCAGATTAATTGGCACTTTCATGTATTTCTAAGACTGCTAGCAGACCTGATTTACAAGTAAAGACCTCTTGGAGGAGACCTTGGAATAAAGCCCAAGAGGAAGACAGAGAACTACAGAGAAAGCACCAAACATGACTTATGGCCTTTCAGAGAAGTCACAACCTGCCTTCAATGGATTAAAAGCAGGCATTCTTTAACATATGCTTAGGCAGGCGTTCTTAAACATACAGTTTATGTAAACTGTTGTGGGGGTTTTTTTCAAGGTGTTCACTGTAAAGTTTGAATGTATCTTTATATTCCACCAATAACCATTTTTTATGGTCAATGCCAGAGGCATTATCTTATTTTAGGAGTGTTGGCTGACCCTTTCTATACCCCACTGTTCCACAGTGATACAAATCTAAGGCTCTGGCAATCAGTTATAGTGGAAGGGTAGCATGATTCCACATACATGAGTTGGGGAATGTGAAGAGTAGACTTATTAACCATAAATGACAACAAAGATATTGTGGCATATTATATGATTTACGTAGCATATGAAACCTTTGAGGATTAGTTTTAAAGAAAGCTGGTGTTCAGAAACTAAAAACATTGTGTATTAAGGTTCTTCTCTATCTACATGCTGCTTTAGTAATCTCATCTAAAATTTTCAGTTTGCTTAACATATTTTAAATTTTTCATAACTGAACCCTTGGATGTGACTGTAAGTACAGAGAGATTTCTTGGAAATGCTACAGACATGAGAACTATGTCTAGAAGCTGAGGAGAACCTGTGACAGATAATTCCTAAAATTTATTCCTAGATCGTAAGTGCACAGAATTTGGCTGATTGTTCAGAAATTTCAAACAGAGGGGAAAATGTTTGCCATAAAGTTAATTCCATATAAAGTACATTGGTTGGTGCTTTAACTTTTTTTTTTCCTTAGTAAAGTATTGGGAGTAATTTTGGGTTACCTAAATAATTTTTTGTCTGTTGGAGTAGAGACTGTGTGTGTCATGGTTGCATTAGCTTTTTTTGGGTTTTTTTAATCTTATGCAAGAAAATTTATGTTTTATGAAGTACTATAGACAATTGTACTAGACTAAAAATACAAGGAAAATTAAAATTTGGAATATTTTGTAGAACGTGAAAAGCAATGCAGATTCATATTTGGACTCAGTAACCAGGTCTATGTGTCAAGAAGTCGTTTTAGTGAGCTCTTTCATAAAACAATACTGTGGGGAGCCAGGGAAAGAAAACACAACATTTCAATCCTTTCTCTCAAGTCACATACCCTAGAAAATCTCAGAATTAAAAAAAAAAATTGATGCAAAGCCACTATGATTTTTAGTAAGGGCCTGACATTTAAGTATATCTTTTCAAAATTAATGTAGAATTTTTACATACAAAATGCTTCATGGTAACAGTTGCTATGTGCAGAAGGCCTACAATGCACTGTCACCCTTATTTATTAATCTGAGAAGAAGAAGAAGAAGAAGAAGAAGAAGAAGAAGAAGAAGAAGAAGAAGAAGAAGAAGAAGAGGAGGAAGAAGAAGAAGAGGAGGAGGAAGAAGAAGAAGAAGAAGAAGAAGAAGAAGAAGAAGAAGAAGAAGAAGAAGAAGAAGAAGAAGAAGAAGAAGAAGAAGAAGATGATGATGATCCATACTTTTGCCTTCTGCAGAAAATAAATCTATTGGCCAGGTGAACAAATTATGCTGAATTTCAGTATATGGTTGATAGAAGATAATTCTCTTTTGTTATGATTCCTAAAACTTCTTGAGATACCATTTATCTCTCCATGAATTTTAAAACTTTAATTTTAAAAAGACTTCTGAGCTTTTGACAGCATAGTTTACTTCCATGCTCTTGCTAGTTTACAAAGTGAAAGACTTAGCTCATGACAAATGTTATTGAAGTAACCTTTAGTTTATAATTCATCCAAGTGGTTGTGTCTGAACAGGAAATTGTAGCATTTAGGGAGACTAAATTTTTTTATGAATACTGGTAGTGCAGACATTGACTTAGGTGGAAGTGACTGTTGTACTTCTGATCTGTATTATACAGTAACCAATCATCAATTTTTTAGTTGTCAGTGTTAATATTCTTCCAACATATTTAAACTGACCTATAAATCTCAAACTCTAATTTAAAATTATGAAAGTAAATCTAAAGAGTAAAACCTAATAAATGTGATCTAAAACGCTGTCAGTGGCATTAAATCAGTAAAGCAAAGGAAACCAGAATTTAGATACTGGTTTAACCGCAAAATTCTCCCTAAAAGTAAATGTAATATCTTCCCAAAAATGGCATACTTTACATTACCTGAGATAAGGACTTTGAACTCTCAAATGGATCAACGCTCCTATACAACATGGTCTCATCTGTAAACTGAGTGAGGGTACACTCATCCAGGTCCTTGGTAAAGGTATTAAACAGAACTGGCCCTAGTACTGAGCCCTGGACACCAATATTTGTGACTATTGTCCAGCTGGATTTGGAGTGATGGAGTGATCCATCACCACTCTCTAGTCTGGGCCAATGAGCCATTTTTTTACCCAGTGAAGAGTTCACTCATCCAGACCCTGAGCAGCTACAGCAATGAACTGGATTTTAGTGCAAATCATAATGCAAAATGTCTCTGCATGTTTTTCCAGACACCTTCTTCTCATGTGCAAAACCAGCACATCAGGTTACAGACATCCAAAGACAACTCATGAACCCCTTTTTTTTCAGCAGATAAAACCCTTTTTCTTCTAAAATAAAGTCATATTTTATTTGCAAGAGTTTTCAAGGTCTGTGACTAAGCATTTGGTATAGAATATATGGCAGTTGTCAAAAATTCCACATTCATATCCAAAGAGACTTTCAAAATGTTTAATTAATATTGGAATAAAATCATTAATATTTTGACAAATTACATTATATTACTTAACAAAAGAAAACAATATCTGTCAGATATCAACTAGGAAATTGGTACAGAAGTGAGTGCCAACACTAGTTCAAATATTTTTAATCAGATTTTCTTTTTAAATTTTATTTAATCAGAAGTTTTCATTTGTTCTGTAGTTCTGAAATAGTGCCATTAAAAGACAAAAGGCTCTTTTTAAACTCTATGTGTTTTGGAAGCTATGGTTTTATGACTTCATAACAAATTCTAGTCTGGATGGAACATTTATGTGTTTTTCTAGAATAAGTATTCACAATGGATGTTTCTGCATTAAACTATTCAAATGTATCAAATATTATCTGCCTCTGGAAGACACCTTCTCTTCTTATAGGATGTCCCTCCTATAAGTATCATAGAGATGGGATTCAAATCTATGCTTAATTAGCAAAATATGGTGCTTTAGAGAACAGAGCTTCAGAGATCACAATGGTATTACTGATAAATCAGCATGCTGTTGCGGGTACGTACAGTGCTGAGTTCAATTCAAGTAAAATCCAGCTTCAAAACAGAAGAAAAATAATGGCAGAGTAAAATAGTGGTCTAGCAGGTGGTGCAGTTGTTATCCACATTATTACTATTGATAATCCCCTACATAAGGTTGTTTCCTGTAATTTTGCAATTTTGCTTTCTAGCACAAATAAATTCTGAGTGCAATTAAGATATGATTATGCTGGCATTTGCAATAAACTCTAAATTTTACTTTCTTTTTGTCCTGATCACAAATTGAAGTTATTTTGTGTAGAGTGAAGAAATCTGAATATGCTTATACATAAAAGCTACTAAATCTTAATCATATTTCATAACTTGAATATATTAGCTTCACAACCAATTTTAATATATTTAATTAAGCTCAAAGAATAGGATAGTGAGTCTTTAAATGCTCCAGTTAACTAGAAAATGGCATCATCTTCCTTTCACTCTCTGACACCACTTTTAATTATTCCCCTTAAATTACTACTGGCTGTAATTAATTTTTTTTTTCTTGCAGAGGTGCCACTGTATAAGGTAGGGGGAAATGTTTGGCTAATACACATGAAGACAGTTCATATCATAACTAATTTTTGAAGCCATATGACTGAATGTAATATAGAAGTGTTGCTTACAATAGACCTCTTTTAAACCCAGGAGAGGTGAAGGCTATTGAAGTTCATGGTATGCTCATTCTAAGAGGTAATTAAGGACTTAAATCTTCCTTCCCTTCATTATCCTACCATTTCCAAATCCCAAAATATTCTGTTAAATAGTTACCTTAAAAATGGAGATGACAAAGCTTAAGTCAGTACATTAGGCTTGTCTGTACTTTTAATAGCATACTTCTTAGTTTTTCCGTTAAACTAATTATTTTTCACCATGATTATTCTGTACTTAAATTTAGCATCTAAACTTAGAGTCTAGCCTTTCACACACAATGGCTAAAGAGGAAGATACCCAAAGCATACTCTATAAATTTTGTGAGCTGAACAAATCCTTTATTTTCAATAATCTGCAAGAGGAAGATGATCAGAAAATCAGGTCCTTTTGCCTTTTTTTTTTTTTTTTTTTTTTTTTTTTTTTTTTTTTTTTTGCTAGTAAGCCATAGTTTATTTACCAGCGTTTCCACCCCAATAAATACAGTTGCAAAGGGCTTTAGTTATGGGCTTTTGTTATTGAACTTCTATCACATTTGCCATCACGTACCTGCTACAATTCAGCATGGGATTGTATACAGGGTTTTCTATCCCCAATTTCATATTCACTTGATATCCCTCTAGGTACTAAATTACCTTAGATTCTTTATTTGAAAATAAGGAAATAAGTGCCAAAGTGTCCAGCACAGAACTCTGGCAAATGGCTGTTCGACATTCTAAGACTAAGCGTAGAAATACCAGGAACCAATTACTTACTTTCTGAGAAGATATATTTGTTTTCTAGAATAAAAAATTTTAGTGTAAAGGGCAATATAATCCCAACTCTTCTGCCAAATAACATGAAGTTTTGTAATTATCAGTAATGATGGTGAGATCATCCCAAGAATCATGGTGAAATTAAAAATAATTGTTTAGTAATTAATGATTATTAAAAGGAAATTACTGCCCTAAGAGAAATAGTTGAATCATTTCACTATTGGTGGTAGTGATGCCAAAAAACTTTTGCTTTTTATGTATTTTTCATATATTCATAGCTCTGCAGACTATTATTTTATATTTATATCGTTTCTTATCTAGCTTCAGTACTTTGTTATTCAAACACATTCCTGGAATCCTATTCTAATCTTGCTTCTTCCGTGAATGAAGACCACGTCACTTTCCCATGGATTTAGATATAAAAAATGTGGGACAAGAAGCAAGGGGGAGTTTTCAGTAGGGGGCCGAAACAAGAGGGGAATTACTTCATTAACTGTACTTCTAATTGGGGATTCTTGTCAATTAAACTAGTTTTCTAAAATTTTGAAAGTTTCAGAGCCCTATATCATGTGTGCATTCCATCCTAAGTACACCTGGAGTACCTTCAACAAATGGTAACTGCTTTTTGAGACTTGAATTTTGTTGGGCTTGTGATTTTTGGGTTGAAAAGTTGTCAGCAGCAATGACTAGTCATGATCATGAAATATTTTTTTTGAATTTTTGTGTGTCTGCTAAATCCCAGAGATCTCATGAAATATCATTAAGCTTAAAAAAAAAAGTGTAGAGTATGTACAACTGTAGATTCATTAGCAGCACAAGTTAGTTCACATACTGGATTTTCTTTTCCTAATGAGATACCTATGAAATCTTGTTTAAATGAAGTGACATGTCAAACACTTGATCATCTGTAGTTTTCAAGTGTGTTCGACTGCAAGGGGAGATTTTCTGCTGGAAAATTATATGATGTAGCTGATTACTTTGGCTGTGATAATACAAGAAAAATCATTTAGATTTGAAGGCAAAAGCGAAGATTCCACTATGGAACAGTAACAGCTGATTAAAAAAAAAAAGAAGACATCTTGAAAATTTAGCAAATGTAGTATTAAAAGTACAGGGTGAGGTGTGTTTGATGAAAACATACAATTAGTACATTTATTTATTTGATGATAGTAGTAGGATGATGCCACAGAAGATAAAAAAAAAAACCCAAAAAATAGATGTTAAGAGTTAGTTACATTTCAAGCAGTGATCATAATTAAAGGAACATAGCTTATGTCTATTCAGATCTTCTGGGAGCTGAGAGAGAAGTACATGTTTCTTGTCAGTGACTTCAATAATCTAAATTTCTGGATGTCAGGAGGTAGTCCTGTTACAGACCTCAAGGTGGTAGCTTTGCATGTTATAATTGCATATCTTTACTTTCTCTTTTTAAATAATATAATTTATGTGTCTAAATTTTGGGAATTCATAACAATTAATATGATTCTTTTGCAGAATTTTTGAATATATGAGATTTTTCGTGGTGCCCACAAATGTATTTTGTTAGGTTTTGGATGTTTTGTTAGGTTTTTTTACCCCACAGACTAATCATCTTATTATATTTAAAATCTGGTTAAAAGTCTAGCTTACACTGCATCAAAGTTTTATATATTTTGCTATTTATAATTGCATTTTTTTCATTATTTATATCAAGAAATCTTTATCAAATAGGGAAGTAATTTCAACTTGTAAAAAAAAAATTGGCAAATTGTTTAGAAAGTAAGTTGACAAAGACTTTTGAGGTCTAAGGTATTCATTAAAACTGTTACTAGTTTTAATGTACATTTACTAGAGAGCCATGCAATTTTTAATGATTTGGATAAAATTGCTTCTTTTCTTTTAAGCAAATATAAAATTAATGAATGCTAAATTAGGTAATGGTAATAAGGTACTGCACTAATGTGATTCCTGCTTACTTAAAAGTTTTCTTCAGCTATTAGAAGAAACCAATATTTCAGCTTATTTAGGAATACTTTTCATTCATGTGGTAAGTCAAACTTTCTACATAGATGTATATTTTAGTTAGATATAGAGTAGATCTGCTCAATTATTATTAACAGAAAGAAAAATAATGTTTTTATTTTATCTTAAGGTAATTTTTTGAAGTGTTACTGTAAATTATAGACTCAAATAAAAACATGATTTCTTTTAGTATATTCATTTGGTTAATTCAATCGAATGTACATTAGCAGAGCAATTAATCTGTTTTCACTTCTAACTAGGAGTGAAACTAGGACTAACAAGGAGTGACCAACTTTAAGTGCAGAAAATCTTTCTCTTCTCTGAAAGAAACTCAGAGTGATTTCAGTTGCACCTAGACCCCTGTATTTCCCAACCAAGCTCCAATTTGCCAAATTAAGCTCCAATTTTTGGTATTGCAGGTGATATCAAGAGAAGCAACAGGTATCAAAGTGCAGCACTAGGTCTGCCTTTGCTTTTGTACCTGGGCCCATCATTCCCTGTATCCACTGTTTTATCTTACTCTGAGTCTCAAACTGCTGTCTGTGCCTGCTTTTGTGAACAGCTTTTCTTAGCCATGGGTCAGCTATTGATGGTCCTGCTCCTCAAATTAGTAAAAGTCCTTATATTGAGAATTAATCACTGTATCTTCTACTGACTAAATAATAAAAGTATAGGAGTGATCTTTAAACTTTGGACAGCACTTTTTCTTTGACTTTGGTCTTCGTGGTCAGTGTTAGGGAAGTTGCTTTTAAAACTTTTTTTAGAAGACTGACTAAATCCAAGCCATTTTGAATTAATGGAGACTAATTTTAAAGCAAAAATATTTTCATAAATCCAGATTAAAGTATTTCAAAATTTCTCTGACTGAGGTTTCTTGAACTTTTTAATTACTTGTACAGTCTGTTATCTAATTATGTTGTGTTTGATAATTTGTGATTTCCTTATTCTGCCTAAATACATCAAAAGATGAATTATTAGAAAATGTTGCTTATGAGTATAATGAATTCATGAGAATTGTGAGTGGTTAATAGCTTTACAAATCTGAGAAAACCAGAATATACTTCAACACCTCATTGACTATCATTGGTAAGCCATGATAGTCAATGAGGTGTTGAAGTATATTCTGGTTTATACCAGAATAAACAGCTCCCATAAATTTTCTTTCCTTCTGTCAGCCAAACAAGTGTGAACAGTACTTGCCTTCTTCATGTATTAAAATAATATGGGTTTCCATGGGTTTACTTATTATCATAATTTAAATAACAGGATCATGGCTTGGGTTGGAAGGTACCTTAAAGATCATCTAGTTCCAGCCCACTTGGCATAGGCAGGTACACCTTCCACTAGACCATGTCGCTCAGAGCTCCACCCAGCCTGGCCTTGAACCTTCAGGATGGGTTATCCACAACTTCTCTGGACAACCTGTTCCAGTGCCTCACCACCCTAACAGCAAAGAACTTCTCCTAAATAGATGTTTGATGCATGCAAGGGGATTGCATCCTTTGTGCTTTTATATCATATCAATCATATCATATCATATCATATCATATCATATCATATCATATCATATCATATCATATCATATCATATCATCATATCATCATATCATTATATCATATATCAATCATATCATATTGTATCATGATATCATATCAATCATGTCATATCAATCAATTTTCCTTTCTTATTTGAAAAATTGCTGGGAATCTTCCAGAAACAGGCATGATTTTCAGTGAAATGAGGCACAGAAAAGGAAAGGAAATGCTATGATGGATGGCATTGATTTAATGTACCTAATGAATGATAGAAATGCAGTCAAATGGACTTTCTGAGAAGCGTCTGTGCGCACATGTTGTTGATCTTGTCCTTGTTACTGCCCATCATCTGCTTGCTGCTGAGCCACAATCCACTGTAGTGCAGAATTATAGGTGATCAGCTAAGCTTTACCCATGTGAAGGGCAATGAGTGCTGCTGTGTCACTCCTCAGCAGCACTCTGTTTTTTGTCTGGATGTAGAGTGAGGTGTGCTCTGCTGCTGCTAGTTCATGAAAACCTAGTGTGAATAGACTCACAGAAAGGGGTCCTGGGAAGAGCAAAAAAGCTTTAAATGTATCATTTATATATTTTTGCATATGACTAGGCTAAAGCAGCTTGAAACAGCTCACTGGTCAGATAGATACTGTGATTTCTAGTCACTGCTCATTTAAAAAAAAAAACTATGTTACAAAGAAAAATATAACAGTAATTATAGAAATTTCCTTAAAAAAAACAAAACAACTTTGTTGGTTCATTATCTTATGAGGATGGAGAAATATTTTGTGATTTTGTCTTGATGGTTCACTCAGTTAAAGAAAATTAAAGTTAATTGGTCAGGTATTGATAAAAAGCAAGAGTTTGTTGGGAAAGTGATAATTTAGCAGAACAGAACAAAACAAAACAAAAACAAACAAACAAACAAAACAAGAAAACAAAAAAAAAACACCCCAAAAATACCCCAACAAAGACCCATCAAACTCCAAAGCAGCAAAATAAACATACATAAATTTTCTCTAAGGAAAAAATCTTCACATAGATCTCAGTGTTATCATTTTCAGAGGTGTTATAGAAATTTCTCTTGACTCTGGGAGGTATTGGGAGGAGCTATGAAGTGGCCATTCTCTATTCAGTAAAATTCTGAAAAATTGAAGTGAATTCTATTCAGTAAAATTCTCTTCATTTATCTAAGGCAGAGCTTTTCTTTCAGTTAGTGATTTGAAAAAATATATTTTTTTACATTTGAGAGGATGAGCATTTCATGGTTAACATATTACTAAGTACAGGGCACAGACAATGAATTGTGATAGGCAGGGGGAGTCATTGTTCTGAGGATACATTTGGCTTTGGAGGAAAAGTGAACAAATACTGTTCATTCCAGCTTCCCATTCATTTTGATGGATGCTCTTGTTACTTGGATATTCTTGGCAAATGGATGTGCTAAATCCAGTCCCAGAGCACACTCATTTGGAATGACTGAAAAATGGATGACTACAAATATACTCCATCATTAAGCAGTTGTTAAATCTCCATCATAATCTGTTTTTATCCATGACTTCAAATTGACTGGAATACCCCTGGACTAGTTAATTAGTATTGGGGTTGTGGGGTTTTTTATTTGTTTTCTGAGTTGTTTTACAGAAAATGTTAACTTTCTTCTATGCAAATCCTACATTCTGTATTCATAGGACTCATGAGCAAATGTTCAACATTTTTAGGCATATGATTTAAATTCAAATAACTCATAGGCTTTAAATGAATCATGTGCTTTACTAAATATGAATCAAAATAGTGAGCAGGGGCATGAGAGGTGGGAAGAAGCTGTTCTGTTAGACACACATATTAGTTCTGTCTTCTTTCCATGGTCTTAGGGCTGACTAAGAGGATGTACTACATTGAGAAATAATAAATGTTAATTGTTTTGTTTACAGCATAGTGGATTTGTGAATTAGGGATAATTTATTTAAAACTATTGCATGAGGTACAAGGATGTGGACAGTAGGTAGCCTAGATAGATTGTGTTACTGAATCTAGAAAGCAGCAATCAATTAAATGGAATAAAGAAATAGGGTGATTGGTTATAGAAATGTGATTAAAACATTGCTTGTAACACCTACCATTGGGAGAAAACACTGATAATACAATTGCAACAAATTAAACCAAATTATTGTGTATTTAAAGGGTTAGAAGCATTGTGCATCTTGTTAATTTTTAAATTAACAGGGATTTTTAAATTAATTCACCTCTAATATGTTGCATAAAGATAGAAAGCTGTACTTTATAAAAAAACTCAAAAACTGTCTTACTCTGAGTATACTTAGAAAATAACAGTACTAGTAAAATTCTGGGAGAATTTTGCTATACAAAGACAATAAAATTCTTTTGCAAAATCTAAGTAATTATTGGATTTTTTAAAATAATCTGATACTGAGAAGCAATCACTATCTCAGCTCAAGATTAAAAATATATAAAATATAGCACATTCAAAGAAATCAGTTTTAAAGTAGAATTTATTATTTAACTGTGTGAATATGTTTACTCAGGCTAGAAAATGGACTATACCAATTTGCTTTGCACCTTGAAGGCAACAATGCATGACTGCAGTCAGAGATCTGCATTAAGATCTTGTAGATGAGCAGTTGCAGTTCATGCGAATGACAGAATTGCCATAAATATTTTAAAATGTGCTTCTTAGTTAGTTGTCCATTAAACAATTGCATACTCAACCAGTCCAAATTAGTCCTTCCTAAGTTTATGCCTAAGGAGCACTGTTACAAATTCTCAAGAGAATCAGGAGATCATGATGGCCTCTAGCAACTCTGTGGTACTGTGTAGTAACAACATGGAGAATTAGCTTATGTGATTCTTTTAGAAGAGAGCTGAATCTTGAAGATCAACCAGAGAGTTAATGAAGTAAGTTAGCTGTACAAATATCTGTTACAACCCTGTGTTTTGGGGACAAATTAAGGCACCATGATATGAAAAGGAGTGATGGAAAGTGAAAGTCCAAAATATAGGGGATTTGAAGAACAAAAGGTGCCACAGCATGTAGAATATGTAGAAAGAAGGTCATAAATTTGGGTCCCCATTGGTAAATGTAGGCTACAAAGAATATAATGGGATAGTTAATTTTTGGGTTATCTGCCACTAATAAGAAAGCAAATGGAGAACTAAAAAGGGAAGTATACAAATGTCTAAGGCCTTGCCTTGTGAAAAGAATGCCTACAAGAGGAAGAAGTAGCCTTTCCAGAAGCTCTATGAAATTCAATTTCTTTTCAACTTTTGCTGAGAAGAGAGGAAAGCCTCTAGCAGATAGCTTGGCTCTAGTTAGGAACCAAATGGTTAAGACATACTACTCAATTGCCAGGCTCAAGACTGACTCTAGCATTATGTTAGTGGAGGCCTCACCAAAGCCAGCTGCTAATGAGAACTACTTTTGTTTCAAACAATCCCTTTCTGGATCTAGCTGATTTCAAGCCTACTACAATGGGGGAGGGAAGGATGAGGATTGAGAGGGCTAATATCCTTTCCCACTCATTCTATTCCTGATGTCAACTCTTAACGTTCATCTGGCAGCATAGCAAGTAAATTCTAAACATTGAGCCAGTAGAAGGTTTCTTTCATCTTCCTATCTGCCACCCGTCACCATGTAAAAATAAAACAGGTTAGTTTAGTCCTGTGGTGAGAAGGATCAGCTTTGTCTTTGACAAAAATTCTCCGAAGTGAGAAAGTTAAAGAAAGTACCTGGACTTCTTCATTTTGGTTGGCAATGACACACTGATCCTTCTAAAACTTTCTCATTACACTGTTCATGCAAATTAAGCCTATCCACAGGCAAATGAAAAGGGTGATCTGTATCAGAGAGCTATCTCTGAAAGCTATGAACATCTCTCTTTGCTTCCTACTAGCTACAGAGATTTTGGAAAAAAAAGAGCATAATAATAAAGTGACAGAAAAAAATTAATGAGGGAAGCTGCCACTAAGATAGGGCATAAAGTTTTGCTAATAAGCAATACAACCTGTGAGTTTCAGAATTCTGTTTGATTTTAGATCAGAAATTTTGTCCGTTTGTCTCCAAAATATTAGCATTATACAATAACTGTGTTTCTTGACACATATTGAAGATTTTTTTCAGACCTTGAAAACAGGTAGAAATTGTAAAATCTGAATAAATATAACCAGGGAAAGTGCCAGATTGTGCATGTGGGATGAGGAAACCCTGGATGAATGTACAGATAGGGGAAGGAGACCAGTCACAGAAAGTGATTGTCCTGCTCTGCTCTGCATAAGGTGTGGTCTCACCTTGAATATTGTGTAAAGTTTTGACCACTACAATATAAGAAAGCTATAGAGCTATTTGAAAGTCCAAAGGAGAGCAGCAAAGGTGGTGAAGGGCCTTGAGGGGAAGCCATATGAGGAGCAGCTGAGGTCACTTGGTCTGTTCAGCCTGGAGAAGAGGAGACTGAGGGGGGACCTCAATGCTGTCTATACCTCATTAGGATAAATCAAGGGGCAGGCAATGGTCCTTTCTCTCTTTTTCTCACAGAGGGTGGCTGGGCAATGGAACAGGCTCCCCAAGGAAGTGGCCACATAACCACCATTCTGATAGAATGCAAGAAGGTTTGGACAATACTCTGTGCACATGGTGTGGCTCTTGAGGACATCCTGTGCAAGGACAGGAAAACAATAAGCCTTGTAGGTCCCTTGGAACTCAGGATATTCACTGCTTCTAAAATGGCAATGGCTATAAAAATGCTTCTTATTTGAAAACTTGCATTGTGAAGTTTCATCAATTCCTACATAAAACACATGTGCCATCAGGAATAGCATATTCGATTTACCAAGTCAAGTATGAACATGGTTTTATGATTTCACCATCTGTTCTGTTCTGCTTAATGTTTTGCTGGCTAAGATTTATGTGGCCTTAAAATGTGTCACCAGTTTAGACTTGGTTAGTATTTAGATTCATGTATGTTGGGACTGCCTATAGTTAGAAAAGTAGTTGTGTCACCACTGCAGGCATAGAGAAAATAGACAGAAAATTAAAAATGCTTTTGTTTCACTAACACCACAAAGAAGCAGCTGAAGAAACTGTTCAACTTTCATTTGGAGCAGGATTTTCTCAGTATCTTCATTTGATGGCACTGCTCAGAACTGGGAACTGTAGGGGAGATAGTTTCCTGTCCTCCTACCCACAGCATTTTCCATCACTGCAGTCAAACAGGCAGCAGCATGCAGATGAACCTGGGAACAAGACAGGCGGGGAAAAAAAACAAAAGAAAAAGAGGGCTGCTAACATTTTTTCAAACCATGATTTCTGCTTGTTTTTTTTTCTATTTAAGTGTGTCAGATTTTAATGCCACATTAACTTGGGAACACCTTTTGCTTTTACATCTAGAAACAACTTTTAATTCTCTTTGAAGAGCTAAATATAGTTGGACACATTCATCTTCCAGGAATGTAATATTTTCTCAATGAGGATGACACACAACCTGAAATTGTAAGGTGACCTCTGGAAAGATGAAAGGATATGCCTCTCTATTTCATGCAATTTTTCTTGTGCTAATTAGTGGTGAGGCTTCACAAGATGGCAGATATGATCTAACAAATCACAACTGTCAAAGGCTTCCCCTTTCTCTTTCATGTACTCTACCAACTACTTTCTGACACCAAACTCCATGCTGTTTTTTTTCCCCATGCAGTTATTTCAGTGCTTTTTTGACTACTCAGTGTACTGATTCATCTTACTAAACTGTCAGGATGTTAACCTGACAAGAAAGAAAATTGTTTTATTTGATGTTTGTGAGTCCATTTGGCTTACCTGAGAGTGGGGGAAGTGCCAGAGCTGATCTGTGTGGCATGACAAAGGTCTCAGATGTACCTGTGAGAGTCAATGAACAATTAAACCAATGCACTTACAGCAGGAAAATTTCACTTGCATGGTTTTCTTCTGCTTTTCTTTCTGTCCAGTAAATTACATACAATGTTTCTACCTATCTCTTTTGGCTGATTTCTAGAGCAGAACTGGTTACAATGTACTGTGGAAACAGCAGCACATAATTAATTCTTTATTAGACACAAATTTAATCATTAAGTCAGACAGATCATCTGTTAGAATAACAAAATAAAAAAGAATCAATATAAGGTTACACATACATAGAAAAACAATGACAGATTTTTTTCCTAACTTTTAACATAATACAACAAAGATGTCTACTTATCTTGCTGTGTATTAATTAATTATTAGTATTTTGTATGGGACATCTTTATTCTCAATATAAATCAATTTTGACTGCAAGGGCCACTTGCTCTGCAGTACTTCCTTGCTATGAATCTGTAGCATAGTGTGATGCAGTATCATCAAATTGCAGGGCAAGAACTTCTTGTTTTGACATGTTTCTGCTATTATTCAGTGCTGTTTATGCTAAGATTTTTCTGGCTATATAAATAGCAGTTGACTCTGTGTGTGCATGGATGAATGAGAAATGGAGAAAGAGAAAGAAAGATGGAGAAGGAAGAGGAAACAGAGTGTACAGAAGGGACAGAGGGAGAGAAATGTTTCATACTGGCAACAGTTAAAAAGCAGCAGGGTTCCCAAAACCTCTGCGCTAATTGTTCTACTACATGGCTTGGCCATATGGAAACTGAACATGAGATTTACCATAACCTGCTAGAGGTTAATTTTTCATTTGGAAAGGAAGCTGCAAGTTTGGAGCTACCTAAGACCTGAATATTTTATAATACTGTATGCTGAGAAGGAGTGAGAAGAAATTTAAATATCAAAAATGCACAAACAACCCTACCTTTACCTGCCAAGACTGACGTGTTGTTAGTTCTGTGTAGAGAGAATATTCAAATCTACCTGCTGCTTTTAATGAGTCCTGAGATATTTGCTGCAAACCTGGGTATCAGATCAAGTGCTGACTAAATGAGTACTGAGCATAAACAGAGCTGCTGATTAAAGGCCTTTTTATTCATACTAGGTTGGTATAAATTAACACTGCACACATGGAGACACTTCAATACTCCTTTTCTCTAGCAGCAGTATACTAAATGTAAATAGCTAATTTTAGCTTTGTAACTGGACTGTAAAGAAGTTGCCCTACTCTGCCAGCCACTTAAATAATGTATGAATACAAGCACAAGACCAAAGAAAAACATGGTATCTTTCCTCACTATCAACTTTCAGAGAAAGGACATTCTAACCTGGTGTCAGTCAGTTACTCATATTTCTAGTTTTGATGTTGAAGATTTTAAAAGTGAAATAAAGAACTTTTGTCTCTCATTGTCTGTGTGACTGTGGAATGACATAGTAAGAGAGAGAGCTAGTACCTATTAGGAAGAACCAAGGACATGAATTGTTAGAACAAAATTATAAGGTAATTAGGGTCTTTTATTATTTCTATAGTATTTATTACATGACTACATGACCTTGTACCTTACATGCATACTATATGATCTTATACCTCAGACCACTGACATAAGAATTGCTTGTATATTGACATAGTATTGGTTTAGTAGTGTAAATCACATATTGTATAAAGAAATTACTATGTCATCAACTGAAAACTATTCATCAGCATTCTCTTAATAATATATGTGGGGGCAACCTTAAAAAAACAGTAAAAGACATAACAAAAATTTAAAAAAACAATGTTTTTGTACATGGAAGTAGCTGTTGCTAGTGGAAATCTCCTCTCAGTGTAGGGTTACTGGTTTATAAAATTGGGTGGGGTTTTTTTTTCATTTTTTCTAGGTAGAGGAATGAATTTTTCCTACCAAGTTGTAGACATGGATTTAGGATTTGCTCCAGCCCAGTTGTTGCCATAGAGTTGTGCTGGATCACACACAACTGTGACAATTTTTTGCAGCGATTAGACAGGGTGGATGAACTGGTACATGTCACTGCTTCTCCAATCTCAGACCACCTGTAAAGAACACAGTAGTAAGTGTATATAAGTGAAAAGAGATGAGGGAAGAACATGGGAACAGGTAGAAATGTCACCCCTTATTCACACCCTGACACGCAGGCTCAGAGATGAAGGGTGAACAATCTGCCCATTGTGCAGCTGACAGAGCTGATATTCTTGTCCTTGTCAGAAATGCCACAAAGCACTGTCAGCTGTCTTTCTTCTTCTAATCAGTTCCCAAACTCTTATCAGACTTGAAGTCCCAGGGGAATTTTTTGTTGTCTTTTCACTTTTTTCTGCAAGCTTCCACTTGTCTACTCCTTCATGGACTTTTGCCATTTGCCTCAACTATGTCCCATGGAAAACACTGAGTATACTTTAATGTGACAATGAATCATCATATTAAAATATCTGTCACGCTGCTAGATTGCTGTAAAGCAAATCAAACACTAACAACATATTTTCAGTGTTGTTCATTTCCAGTAAACTGGTTCTGCTTTGAGAATTGTATTTTTAGAGATAGTTTGACAAAATATATGTGAATTTTTATAGACAGATGATAATTTTTATAGATAGATAATATAGACAAATAGTTTTAATAGTTATAATAACAGGAGGGCTTTTGTTTCGATTTTAGGAAGCAGTGGATTTCATTAAAGGAAGCAGAAATTGTCTATGCAGCTAGAATAGATCTCAATTAGATATTGTTAAACTATAAACAAGTAGTGTTTGGGTTTTTTTAATTGATGCCTCCAGATGTCACATTGGAAACAGCAAGATTCAGCTTTAAAACTGCTTTGGTACATCAGTTACATAAGTCCTTCCCTACCTTCTCCTTCCATCTCCTTTCCCTTCCTTTTTGGCTCATGTGAGACCTGACATAAAACATAAAGGTTACTGACTTTGCTGCATTAATAAAGGTCTGACAGAGAACCTCTTTATACTGATTTTATTTAACCTAAGAGTGGCTGAGATATCTCATCCTCATCTCTCACCCTGCTTGGGATAAGAAAATTCAGTCCCCACTCACACAGGAAGGACTGAAATGCATAAATTTCTTTCATAGGTTTCCCAAATGCAAGAGGAACAATTAAAGGAAATTTCTCATTTCATGGCCTACTACACAAACTCTTTGCTAACCTCTTTGCTAACTTATAGCTATATGTTAATTTAGGAGGATTATTGTTAGATCAACACTAACAAAAGGAAAAGTGCTTCTTAGCCTCCTGTGTTTATTTCACTTTTCACCATGCTGTATCATGTATATTCATAAGATGAAAAAGCTGATCATGGATTGGTAGTTAGGTAGTCTGTACTGTATTTAGCAAATACATCTGTCTGTATTTAGCAAATAAAATTTGCTAAAAATTAACTTTATTCTTGTCTCTCACTGTGAATTTTTAATAGTTCTTTTACACTACTGGAAATTTGTTAAAATAGCAGCATCCAAATCTAAGAATACTATAGATTATTTATTATCAAGTTTAAATGTTTAATTCTTGCACATTGGAAAGCATTCTCATTTGCACACCATTTTTTTGGTTGGTAGTGGCTATTACTGTGATAGCCAGCAAAGTCTCCACTGAGAGTTACTATGAAGATAAATTAAAGTGTAAGAACTTTATGATCTGTTTCTTAAAAAAAAAAGTATTTTTGTATTTTTAAAAATTCACATATCTATGGAAACTTGCTAGAACAACAGACAAGAGGTTGTTCCCAAATGGGAGGTGAGATTATTGTCCCTTCAGGCAAAAGCCTCCAGTTGCATTGATATACATCAGATGTACTACACCAAAAACAATATCTGGTTGGTTTTGGTAGGGTTTTTTTGGATAACGGTAATGGAGGTATTTGTCTAGTAAGGAAAGAGCTTTGCTTCAGTCCTGTACAACTGGGTAACTAGTAATTCTTACCTCATTTAATTTTTCTCTGTTTAATAAGGGCACTGAAGAAGTGGCACAAATTAGTGCCATGACATTTGCCGGGTAATACACCTGGTGTTTGAAAGAATGGAGTCAGAGGAAACAATGCGCTCTGGTCTTGGCTTCCTATTTGATTTACATGTTATCTTTTTTAACAGCATCCAAATTGGAAAAAAAAAAAAAAAAAGAGAAAAAGAAAAAAAAAAGAAGAAGAAAAAAAAAAAGAAGAAGAAAAACCACAACAAAAAACCCCAACAAACCCAAAAAACAAAAAAAACCCAAAAAACAAAACAAACAAAAAAAAGAAAACAAAAATTCGCCAAATCAAAACAATAAAATTTCAGTATGCTTAGCCCTAAATTATATTCTCATGCTCCATCTTACAGTAAATATTCATTGATTTACCTGATTATTACATAATCTGGTGATATAATTATTTGCCAATTAAATGTTTTATGGCTAGAGGGTGAGACGCAAGTAAAATACCAACAGCACTTGCATTCTATTTCCTTATTAACATCGGAAATTTTTTTAGATTTCATATAATCTCTCATGTTCAGGAAGAGTGTTTATCCTATTTTTATTATGGTCAGTATTGCACATGGTATCTGTGCGAATGCAGTACAATAAAATTGGAGCCGCAACTGGAATAACATCTATGTAATATGTATACCACAGTGATGAATTGTATTCTGAAGCCAAGGTCTGCTTCTTTTAACTGCCACTTGGGGTAATTTTCATCCCACATTAAAGGCAATTGTTTATCCATAATGACATCTGTACATCTAGTTATGAACACACTGCAGCAGCTTTACTGAATCTGTAATACCCCTTTGTAGCAAAGATTTGCTTGTGGTAGTAGCTAACTTTGTTATGGCCTAAGTTAGACAGGTAGTAGTATATTCAATAATAAGTACTGAAATTTTAGGGCTTATCTTTCCAAATTATGTAATATTTTACCTGAAAAGAAGGTCAGGAATATATTCTGCTGTCCTCAGAACATATTCAGATATACTTTTTTTTTTTTTTTTTCAGGTCACCTGTGTTTTAGTGAATTCGGAATCCTTGTTTTAGCCTGTGTATTCCCTTCAGTAGTCCTCCCCTCTGTTGATCTTTTTAGTTAATTTAGATAGACTTACCAGACTATTCATTCAGAACTTAAGAAGCAGGAATGGTCTGTACTCTTGGATTATTCTTTTCCTTTGATAAATGTTTTCTGCCATGTCTCAATAAGGTATGAACTGCAGTTTTTTAATTTTAGCAGTTTGTATTTGCTGAAGATGCTTGACTTACCCTTCCAAATATTCCCCTGATTCCACCTGATTTATTGAATTTCATTAATTTATTGCATAATTCTGTGATCAACACTGATTGGACACATAGTTGAATGCAAATTTTTTTAATTAATTTTAAGAGTGGAAAACTCAATTTAGGCTTTTTTCAATTAACCTGACAGATAAAAAAAAAAAAAAAAGAAAAAATCTAGTGCGTAGATGGCACTAGATAGATAGATTCAATTTTTAAAAATTGCTTTCATAGATATATTGTCATTATTTTTTGAAGTTTGCAAATGATGAGGTTTTTTCACATAAACAGAGACCTAATTATTCTCAATTTGATGTAAGGACATTTGCATCTGAGATTTTAGTTTTGAAAAAGTACATGAAACAAACTGAAGAAACATGAAGTGACTCATTAATAGAGGTACAGCAGTTTGACAAAGTCCATTATTAATAATAATTCCCATTAGAAAGGGGAATTGAGGTCTACCTGTTTTCCTTTGTCACTTTTAGTTGTAAAAATATATGTATTTATAAAACTCCGGAGGTCTAAGTACATTTAGATGAAGTTGTGCAGCATAGTTGGATGAAAGATTTTCATGTTTAATCATTTTTCAATTGTTTTATTGCTGTTATATGAAGAGTAATATGTCTTCTTATGCTTTTCCCAGGTCATTCAGAGCATCTTTTTGATTAAAATAATTCAACCCTTCCTCACCTTTTTGTCAATATAGGATCATTGGATCTAGCATAAAATCCCTTTTCTTTGTTCAGAATCCTTGTCATTTACAGCATCTTTTTTTGAGAGAGAGAAACGTATCAGGAAACATCATTATCTGTTCTGTCCTGTATATTTAATTTCTGTGTTTAGGCAATCAAATGGCTTGTTCTTTTTGGTGCAGGTGTGCACAGAAGCATGTGCTTTCAATGGCCTTTGAACAGTAACCAGTAATATCATCTCTTTACACTTTTATTAAATGGTTGTTTCATTCAGCAAATCATTCTTAGACTGACTTTTTGTTCATAGATAATATGAGAAAAAATAAAGGGGGCTTTGATTATAGAAGGTTTGTGGTTGATAGCCATAGTCTGTTTTTCAAAATGCCATGCCACACAACTAGAAACCTTTGACATTTGCTGCAGTTCATTCCAGGGAATGGGTTATAGCTAAAAGGGTTGGACAAAATGGTGTTATATCCAAAGTCATGAGTCGGATAAAGAGAATTAAAGATCTGAATCCTCTAAATGGAATCCTGTGGTAGGTTAGTAAAGTTACCCTTTT
Organism: Urocynchramus pylzowi; assembly: GCA_013397555.1. Classification (NCBI taxonomy): domain Eukaryota; kingdom Metazoa; phylum Chordata; class Aves; order Passeriformes; family Fringillidae; genus Urocynchramus; species Urocynchramus pylzowi. The sequence continues at coordinate 1,484,064 of VZRH01001838.1, forward strand.
TTTTCCAGTAAGCATTGTTTTATGGAATAGACAGCCAAAGGTGGTTGTCTGCTCCGTACGTTACTGTGGTACCCTTTCAGAATTTCTTGGCCCAGGAACCGATAGACTTTTAGCATTTGGCACAGGCTAATACATCCAGCTACATGACAAGTTTCTGCAACCAAAACAGTGCATCACGTACAGTAAAAGGAAATGAATATCTAAAAAAGTAACAAAATTATCCTCTGTAGCTGTAGGACAATGATAAGCTTATTCTGTTCAGAAACAAAAGATTTCTTACTTCAAATTCAGTACTTTTTAATGTTTTGGGCCAAGCCAAGGATTAGCAGCCAAGTGGTGAGAAGAGTTCTGTTTGGACATGCTACTAGAAATTTTTTTGAAGACAGTGGGGTTTAATGTACTAAAATATAATACTGGAAGTGAAGTTCTGCCTTTCTTACACACTATCAGTGATCATAAACTAGAGATGGCAAAAAAAGATATAGAGAAAAGCAAACAAATAATTTATTCTTGATGAGCATCAAAAAATTCTAATTCGGCAGCTACATTTTAAGACAAAATAAGGAAGAAATATTGGTTTTCTCATGCCTCAAAAGCTCAGCAAGGTACTTTGCTCTAGCTTATGCCTTATAAATGAATGATAAGAGGAACGACAGCAAAACAGGAATCCACATTACTGATTCTCTCTAGGAAACTGATTGAGGTTATCAAGAATTAGCAGGTTTTGTTGCTAAAGATAGATGTCCATCTCAGTCATCTGTATCAAGCTTTTGATTCATGGGGAGTTTCACCTTCTACTTTTGATGGTTTTGTTATTATTCTTGCAGAAGAACTCTTTAGCAAGAAGAACCTGGGCTCTATGCTTCATTGTAGAGATACAATAGTCCAAACTTTAGCTTTCTAAAGCTAAAGCTTTCTTTAGCTTTCTAAAGTGGTGGGCTTTTTTTCTTTTTTTTTTTTTTAGAGTTAAAATAGGACAAAAATATAATTTGTTCATGTAAGTCATAATATGTACTCTGTTTATAGAACATCTGTACAGCTGACTTTGGGAACAAGAAAAACCTTTTGCACTAAGGTACACCTCATTCCCATAGTCAGTCAGAAAAATCAGAATGAAATCAAACTACAGTGTGATTTTTATAATATATTAAAAAATAAAGTGTAACTGTACACATAAGGAATAGTAGAACAGATGATATGATAGTAGAACAGATGATCTGGATGAAGTAGCTTAGTCAGTCAAGTAAGGCGTAAGTAAAGGTAATTTGGGTTAAGGCAATGTGATTGATGGATGACTCTGAGGTCTCTTTGGATTGTACTTTTCTCTGAGTCATCCCAAATGAAAAAAAAAAAATTTCTCCCTTTCAGGAGAATATTCTCAACTAGAGAAATATTGGAATAACCCAGGAAATGTAAGAAAGTATTTTAATTGGAGAATTTATTCTGACATACTTATCTCTTAAATTGCAGTAGAGAATTGCAGTAGTAGCCCTTACATTTTTATGTACTAAAATTGTGATTCTGCTTGTGTGTACATAGTTATAACCAGTAGAGTACTATAAATGGAGAAACCTTTCAAATCTAGTCAATGAAGTTTGGATTGTCTCCGTTTTTTCTCTTGCTTGAAATTCTGCAAATGAAGCATCTGCTTTAGAAAACACCTTTAATACTATTGGCAAAACTTGTAAACATAAGGATTAAAGGAATAATAGAAATAAATACAAAGCAATCATTCTTTGAAACTATAGTAATAATACTATCAAAAGACAAGACAATCCCTTAAATTATTTAACACTAATCTTATTTTGTGCAATGGACTAGAGAGTATTTTGTGCAGAGGAGATTTTAAGATAGTATTTATGCATGCTGAGAGGTTTCAGTAGAACTCTTCATTGTCTTCATTTTCTAAAATTCCATGCAGATTGAATTTTCTTAGTAGTTGTCATTTGTGTGTAATGTATACCAATCCAGATCAAGGCTGGGTAAGATCTGCCTTTCTATCTGGCATTCTGGTGATTACACGGACTTTATTAGACCAGCATGAGAAGAAAAAAGTGTTGTGCTTTTAGGTTTCCTGTTGGCTTCAGAGCCACATGCAGCTGCAATATTTCTCTGCCAAAAAAAACCCCACGTAAATATAAAGGTAAGCCTTTTAATGCTTGATGAAACAAAGTAGGAGTATTTTCTACATATTTTAAGTGAAAGAAGAAAGAATCTGGAGATACAGAAACCAGACTCACTGAGTTTTGGTTGGTTTTCTGTCATTAGCAATTTCCTTGGCATTCCATTTACTTATAAAAATTTCTCTGCATTAACAGGGGATAGTATTTACTCTGTTCAGTGAAGAGATTCCAGACATTGGAGATTGTCACTGGGTCGCAGAGAGGCTTGTCTTTCCAGGACAGATTAGCTGTACTATTTCCAGCGACAACTCAGCCATTTGAGAAATTTTAAATTAAGAGAGAACTGAGAATAATTGAAGTCTTCTTCTCTTGGATCCATCATCTATTTACTTATTCCCAAGCATCACAAATTTTGAGATCTTAGGATGAAAACCAGCAGCACACAATAACGTCACTATAGCTGGGACTGTCTCTGTACGTCACCTTACAAATAGCCCTTAGGTACCATGCAATTGCTGACCAATCTGAATTCTACATGGTTTGCATGAACTGAAAGAACTAAGTCCAGCTGGATCTTAGCTTTTACCAATGACCAAGGTTTAACTGGTTGAACATAAGTTGATTCAGGCTTGTCCACATTTTTGTGGAGACACTGAATGTTCTTACACCAAAAATCACAGTGTGCTCTCTAGGACCCTGGTTAGCCTGTGGTTTCAGTTGCCTCCATATGATCCTAGTTAACAGAGTTGTCTGTAGTGTGCCAGAAACACTGACACTGAAGAACCATAGGATCTTCTGGGGAAGAGACCAGAACAAACCACAATATAAATTCACCCTTTGAATACTAAGTATCTCCTGTACTGTTCTTTTCAAGAGGTGCACCACAGACATAAAAAAGAGTACAGAGAAGGGCAAAAATGTGGAACATCTTTTGAATGAAGGGCTAGTTATTCATTAACCTGAAAAAACGGTAAGTCAATGGGATATGATCTAAATGTCCTGTAAATTTGAATGGTGAAGGATAGGAGAGTATTATTCTCTGTTTCCCATAACACGAAACCACAAAACCATCAGAGTATTGTTGGACACAATTTCAGAATGAATGAAAGGTTCTTACTTCTATAGTGTATTATATATCCTATTCTAAGTACAGGCTTTATGTTAAAAAAAATCATTTTCATTGTGTCCAGTGCAGACAGACAAAACTGCTGCTGTTTCAAAGCAATTCTTTTACCCTTACAAGTTTTCCAAAGTTCACATATTCATAGTCTGTGGGGTGGAAATAATGAATATCCTGTGTCTGTCTCCCTTCTTGCCCCAGGTTATATGCTGAGGTGTCTTTCAAGTTTCCAGTTAATGTCAAATGTAACTGAAATATCAAGAGCACTGGGAAACAGAGCTCTTACAGTGAGGTTTCATTTATAATTTTACAGCTCCTGCTGAACTGCTTTCGTGCTGCCTGATTCAATACAACATGTGCTAGGTGGCTGACAGTCCTCCCAGAAAGCATATCCCAGCTCAGTCAACAATTCTTGGGTATGTGATAGGAATGTCTTGGTGTATCTACCCACCTTCTGATAGGTAAGAGTTGGATTAGAATACAAAAAATTTATTAACATCGTCATAGTAGTCCATATGACTGAGTTTTCTGGATTGTATGCAGTCAGAATCTCATAAGAAGAGATTGACACTTCAGAGGTGTAGTGTTTTCACCTGGATTTAAAACCTTCCTCAGCCATGAATCCATCATCAAGTGGGCCTTTAATGGACTTACATTAATGGACAGTTTTTAGGTTAAGCAGTTCCTTATATATAAATTTGATATGTCTTACAAGTTTTCAATGAGGCACCTTGTGTAAAACTATCAGTTGCTATAAAAAAATCATTTATTTTCCTGTGATACAAACATACAAAATGCTTTAAAATGTCTTTAGTCCAAAGAGTAGCACTGTCCTGGCTGTTCTAATCTGGTCAGCCTTTTCCACTCAGCATAGCTCTCTCCTGGTAAAAAATTTTAATCTGATTTTTCACATCTATCAAATGTATGTCTACAAAGTTCTCTTTGTTGGATCACATTGGAGTATTGCCATATAAGTATTCATGTGAGTATGTATGTGTGTGTGTATATACATATATATATATATATGTAAATATGCAAAGATACTGCATATATGTTTGTCATGTATGTGTTAATGTGTTTGTGTATTTAGTTCAAGCCCAGTTCAAGCCTTTATAAAGGCTTACATATAGCTAAGATATACTATAATTGCAACTGCAAATAATAAGAGTACAGTGATATAGCAACACCTATATTTTCTTTTGGCCACTAATGCACATATGTGCCCATGTAACAATAATTATAGTAAAGACCATATTTTTTATCTTTATTTTTTATGAGGTCTGCACAGATGTTTCTTGAAGATATTGTTCTTGTTCAAAGTTAACCCTTTTTATAAACAAAGAGGCAAATGTGACCTTTTTAAAGGAATACCATTCTGGAATTATTTTTGATCATTAGCAGACTTTTTTGAATTTGGAACTTGGATCCTCTATGCACTCTATCAGTACAATAGTTGCTGTGGGTGAATTAAGAGATTATTTAGGTGCTGATCAACCATCTGTATGTATTCATGAATCTTCTTTGATGCTGGTGTCATAATATAGGTCACTTGTTTTAGCATAGAAATCCTAAAAGCTACACAAGCACTGATGAGAGCTCATTATATGCAATAGCCTTGCAGATGAGGGATGTCAAAAAGGAAATACAGAAATTTATGCACCATGGTTACGTAAAAGAGCTGAATTGTGCTACGTTACCAAAAGTGAAAAAGATTCCGCAGAAGTTTGTGAACATCTGTGTGTCTGTTTTCTAAATTTATACTCTAAAATAAGGTTATCCTTGACCCCATAAACATTTTGATTTGGAATTTTCATCTTTATTTGGGACTGTTGTGAATAAAGGACAAAACACAGTAATGGGTACCAATTTTTTTAAAAACAGAACATTAACTTTATATTCCTTACCCTCCTACTGTGAAAACAGAAAGCGTAGCTTGAGTATCATCAAGAATTAGACTCAATTTGACCTATTTCTTGGTCTTGTTTGGGGATTTCATGTAATTTGCAGATATTGATCAGTCTTCATGTCTCTATAATTTTGAAAAATACAGTGTTAGTATCTCATTTTAGTAGTTTAGAATGGAAATCAATAAGAGATATGTTTGAAGATTTTTCTGTACTGAACCAGATACTAGGCCAGTAATAGAATTAAATTTTTGATTCAGTTTATATGAGATTATATACTTTTTCTTAGTACTTTAGTGGGGTTTTTTGAGAGTGGGGGAGCCATTAGATTTTTTTTGTTTATTTGCTATTGTAAAAACAATTGCAAAACCAGGAGTGTCAGGAGTGTTATGAAATCATACACATTTATATTAAAAATGTTTATACTTTTTTTTAAAGTAGCATTAATTTGTGTTTGAGCAGCTGGGTCTTGCCTGACCTTACACTGATTTAACCACTGTAAGCATGAAAATTGGCTGCATTTCTATCACTCTTTCACTTCTATTTGGATATCCTGTGAGACATATTTCAAACTTCAATCTTTTGCCTTTCTGTCAGCCCAAACCAAAAGTAACTTGTGTAGAGGGCTTTGGAAAGCAGTAGGGAGTTATTACTTTGTGGACAAACAAATGGCAAAGCTGCTTTACTGCTTTTTAGTATCTAGTTAAGCATGTTCAACACAGTTTTTTATGGAAGCTTAGTCACTCAATAAGTTTATGCATTTCCATAACACGTACAAGAATCTATAGGTCTTATTCATTGCATTCAGGACATGTTAAAGCAGTAGAGACAGCTGGGATAAGAAGAAATTTATTAGCATTTAATTAGAGAATGCTGGAAAGAACAAAACACCTGGCTTCTGTTTGTAACTGACTATCACCCTTAATTCGCAGTGAAAATATTTATGAATGGTTATCGTTGATGTTTGCATTTGAATTTGGATTCCAGTTTAGGGATTTTGTAATGGGTTTCCTCTGCTCCTATACATAATATTTTTCCTTAAAGACCTTCAAGTGCTCAGTATTCCTGAGCCTGCATTTAACCTTACTTCTTTCTCCTTTTTTTAGCAATGAAGTAGTTTTTGCCATAAAATATTACTGGTTGTTTCGGCTTTAATACAGCAATCCAGGTTTTTAAAACTCTTATGTTGCCGTTGCAAACTTTCTTCAGATATAGCCTTTAACTTTCTTTGGTCTAGCTGTTCTTTGCTTCTGTATATGAGAGACATGTCATTCTTGTCCTTGTATAATCATTCTTTATACTTCTATGACACAGAATTACAAGTTGCCTTCTTCTGGTTGTCACCATGCCTCAGTTTACTGATGCCTTAATTGGCAGGTTCATGCAAGTTCATGATCATCTTCTCATCTTCTTTTCCTACATGTCATTTCTTAAAGGAGCAGGATCTCAGACTGGTTTCCTGTAAAATTCTTCCTGTGGTCCCATAAAACACATGCTTTTCACTCGCTTGTAGACACAGGGACATGTTTATGACTAGCAAATATTTAGCAAGCTTGCTGCATTTCAAAGATTGGGATCATTGTTTTGTGTGGTTTCCAAAATCATCTGTGTGTCTAAAATTTAATGGTCAGGAAATGAAATATACAGTATTTTTTGTGGACAGCAAATTAACTCTAAATTGGCTTACTATAAAACATGAAAGTTTAAACCAAAAAAAGAAGTAGTAATAAGTGAGATAAACAATGTGCAGGATTTTTTTTTTTAAATGGCATCATGATGTTGTAAAAAATGTGTGGATGCAGCCTGTTGACTTTGTGAATACAGTTTTTTCTTTAGTTATGGCTCTTTTCCTTCAGATCTTGTTCCTAGAAGACATTAGAACAGTCTTCTGTTTTCAGTTAGATTATTATGAAGGTTCAAAATGGTTAATTATGAGACACAGAATTGTACTTTGAATCTGAATCATCTTCTCTTCCTTAACTCAGCCTGTGAATTTTGAACAACAGCCACATTTACTTCTCTTAGGAGGACCTGGACAATCTGTGGGACAGAGTTTGGTAATAGAATGAAGTTATGTCCACCTAGCATTCTTTCTCTTTCTTTTTCTGGTTGGATTTTCACTGGAGTGAGTGAACCACTCTTAGCGTTGTGCTAACTGTGGGATTTGATAGCCAGTAGTTAGAAAAACACACAGCTACAGAAGACTGGAGTCCTAAGCCAGAACACTCTGAGCTTTGCAGTCTCGAGCATCAGCACCAAAGAACAGTTCCCTACATGTCAGCACATTAAACTATTTTTTTCAAACGCCCAATACTTTTATAGTTTTAATTTCTGTAGTACTAAACACATTGTTTTGACTTTGAGTCAGGTGCATACTGTGCTTCAAGACTTTGGGATTTTGCCTGGAATTTGATTTCTGCCAAGAAAACTCCAAACAATGCCACCCTGCTGCTTCTACCAAAAAGTTACTAATCTCCTGAGAAACAGATACTTTATATATTGTAATATTGCAGGACAATTCAGGATGATGGAGACTTCTGGAGGCTTCTAGTCCACCACTCTGTCCTTACCAGTCTCAGCTGTGGATCTGGCCAAATTGCTCAGGGTTTTATTCTGTGGCAGCTGGAAACACTCTCCCTGCCTAGGGCAGAGCTGCCCTTGGTACCTGCTGTGGTCACCTGAGGGTGACCCAGAGGGTCCCACTGGCCTCTTCCTCTCACCACCTGTACAGAAGGCCTGCCCTCATGCATATGGGCCTATCCCAGTTTGGTGCCCCCTGCAAACCTGACAGGATGCACTTGGTCACCTTTCCAGGTCACAGACAGAATGTCACACAGAACCAACCCCAGGGCAGCCCCTGTGGGATCCCACATGGCACCAACCTCCAGGAAGGTATGACCCAGTGGCTGTCCCATCTGGGCCAAAACACACAATCCATATTTACCCCACTGGTGGGGCACACACCCCATATCCAACTTGGTTACAGGGATGTTGTGGGAAGGTGCTGGAAACCTTGCTGAAGTCAACCTAAATGATAGCTCCTGCATTCTCCATGTCTGCAAATTCAGTCATTTTATAACAGAAGGTATCCAGCTGGTTTGCACATGAATCACTTTTGGTCAAACCACCACAACAATTCCCCACTATCTTTTTCTCCTTCATGTTCCAAAATGTCCTTTTGAAGAACCTTCATTGTCCCAGGGATCAAAGTAGAGCTTGTAGTTAGCCAAGTTACTTTCTCCCTATAGACAGAAGTGTCCCAAGATTCCCAGAAATCTCCAAGACTTTTCCTGAATAATGGCCTTGCAAGAACATTAGCCAGCTTCCTCAGCACAGCTGAGTGCAACCCATGAGTTTATTTAGAGCTTACAGTAATTGTGGACCCATCCTCCTCTGGTCATTATCCTTACTCTTGAATCCTATCTTTAAGTTCAGAGAAAACGCTCCCTAGTGAATACCCAGACAAAAGTCATTCCTGTTTTTAGCCAAGCTCATCTGCCTCTTTTTGAGAGCTCTATGTGTTGGTGCAGTCGCAATGAGAGCCATCTTCATCTCGTTCTCTTCCCTCTCTTCCTTTACTATAAGTTTTTACTCACCCACTGCCTACTTCAGTCTTGTGACTTTTCCCTCCATATCCCGGTCACTGCAGTTTTGTTTCCATCCATCACAGTTGTGTGCCTACCCTGGGGTGGGAGCCTGACATCCTGAAACTAGTCCTGTGGTCTCTTTTGCTCCTATTTCTAAGCACCTTTTTCTATTGGTTCTAAGCATCCTTTCTTTTCTAGTCCCTGGGTTGTCATCTCTCCCCCATTACCTCTGTTTAAAAGACTTCTCAGTGTGATTTAATCTTTCCTCAGAAATCATACTTTCCACATTGATAATACCGACAGATTTGGGTTTTATATTTTAACTTCCCTCCTACCAGGAGATATTGTTCCCCACCTTAAGTCTTTTGAAGTCATGATGCCACTCTGTGTTCAGCGGCATTATTTAGATTTTAGAGCAGATGTACACTTAGTACAGGAAGAAGTACTGTGACTAGTTGTTTGGAAGAAGTACTGTGACTAGTTGTTTATGGCTGATAAAGCGTGACAATCATTTCCGGAAAACATTCTGATTTTATCATATTTTTCTGATTACAATCTTGAAACTCTTAACCTATCACTGTTGTATGAATTTCTAATACATTCTGTAGGTGTTTGTATTTGTAATCTCCTGTCTGGAAGTTTGTTTTTATAGTTTAATGTTTTTATTTCTTTATTTTTTTCCTTATCAAATGAAATATTTATGTGTGTAAGCTCTTATTAAGAATTGATATGTATAAATTTAAGCTCATATGAATAATTTTAAGAGTTTTGTAATTTAAATTGTAGTCATTGCCATGATATTCTCATTTTTTTCCATATGTATTCTTTCTTCCTTTCATACACAGAAAATGTCATGAACAGGTGTGATGAGTTAATTCTCAATATACAGCCAAGCTAGGGATGAAAATTGTAATTTTGCAACTATATTCACAGAAATCCAGTGTCGAGTATTACAATTTAAATTTTTCAATACCTTAGAATGTCAGACAATTTTTTAGCTAAATGTCCTGCCTTACTCAAAGATTGTCAGTAGAAATCATTCTAGTCACCTAGTTGTCCCTACAAAATGAGTGGGTTCTGCATGCTTTTGTTTTAGGTCAGCAGTTTCAGACATCTTGAACATTTCAGACTTCAGTCAGGTGGCCATTCTTACTAGTGTGTCAAAATGACTGTATCATAACCTGTGGAACCTTGGTGGGTTTTGGCATTAACAAAGTGCTGTTAGTGAAAATTTGAGTTGTTTTAAAAGCAGCCCCATTTTTTTTTTTAATCCCACTTTGACATTACTGTCGCAGTAAAGGTACAGAAGGAAAGATTTCCAGCCACCATTTTAGATTTTAGTTTCAATGTCTTCAGCTAAGTCAGGAAGATCTCTTAGAGTTAAATCTCTGTTAGCAAAGATTATATTCATAATTGGAGTCAATGCTGGAATAATGCTGGAAACACCCTCCAGCTGAAGTAATCACATGAACTGATATTGGTGAAGAACATGCTTTTATGAGTGTTTGAGCTCAGCCTCCACATTGTCTTACTGACTTGCAAAAATTTTCACATAATTCACACACACACTCACAGTTACAAACAAGACCTGTTGAAAAGCCATTTTTACCCTGAAAATTTAATAGCTATAATATGAAATTGGAGAATGTGTTCCTGTTCATAAAAAGTGGATAAAGACTCAATGTTAGAAGACTGCTGAGATGATGACTGAAATATATATACATATATAATGTAAATAGTTTGTTAACAGATGAAAAATACCTAGAATTATTTCCAGTTCTAATAGTGTGCTGTTTGTCATCAATTTTTTAATGAATGGAGTAGCTTATTGCAGGCAATAAATTGCTCCCACACTCTCTGTTACAAGTATTCCTCCAGGTGTCCTGTACTCAAATACATTTTTATGGCCCCAAATGAGTTATGATATATTTCTGTTACTTGGTTAAATGCATAGAGCAGCTTCTTGAATCATGCTCCCTGTGTGAATTATGAATTGAGAACTTCCTTTCTGCTGTATTTGATGAAAAGGGCAGCCATTTCTTTTGACAATCATTCCTGAGCCAGCAGAAATCTGCAGAAAGTGATTACAGATAGAATGAAAACAATGGGACTTGATTAAAAAAAAAAAAAAAAAGGGCTGAATAATAATAGAAATAACTTGTGCTATGACTACTGGTAGTTGTCATTACCATGTTAGATGAGTTAGCCAAGTTTTCCTTTTGCAAGAGCATATTGCCATAGGGTCTACAGAAGGACCCATACTCATACTGTCTGTAGAACATCTTATTCAAGGACAAAGTGGGACTGAATGCTCCCCCCAAATGTTTGTAGAAGACACCAAGATGTGAGACATGATCAACATACTGGAGGGAAGTGATGCTTTCCAGAGGACCCTTACAGGTCTGAGAGGGGGCCTGTGCAATTCTCCTGAGGTTCAAAAAGGTCAAGTGCAAAGTCCTGCACCTGGGTCAGGGTAACACCCAGTATCAGTATGGGCTGGGGGATGAAGGGACTGGGCATGGTGCTGCCAAGAGCAACTTGGGGGTGCTGGTGGATGAGAGGCTGGACATGACCCAGCCATGGGCACTCCCTGCCCAGAAAGCCAAAGGTGTCCTGGGCTGCATCCAAAGCAGCGTGGGCAGCAGGGGAGGGAGGGGATTCTGCCCCTCTGCTCTGCTCTGGTGAGAGCCCACCTGCTCTGCTCTGGTGAGAGCCCGCCCTGCATCCAGCTCTGGGGTCCCAGCACAGGAAGGTTATGGGTCTGTTAGAGCAGATCCAGTGAATGGCCATGGAAATAATGATCAGAGGGCTGAAGCAATTCTTCTATGAGAACAGTTTGAAAAAGTTGGATGATTGACCATGGAGAAGAGGAGGCTTCAGGAAAACATAATTGCAGTCTTTCAGTATTTAAAGGGGATTTAAAAAAATAATGAATATCACGAAGCAGCCATGCATCACGACTGCCTATTGGTGTTCATTTTTCTTCCTTCGTTCTGTAAGATGTTAACAGAGTAACTGTACTTGTTTGAGCTCCTTCTTCATAAATGGCAGATGTAAAAAACTGGGAAGGAAACTGAAGGCAAGGGAGGGAAAGTGTGTATTATGGTGTGTGTACTCTCCTGGAAAGGAACTATGAATAAAAATTCAATCAGTGACTCTAACTGTTCTATATACAAAAATTAATATCTTACAGATTTCATATTTTTTAACAACAAAAACCTTCTTTATAAGTCAACTTGAGCATCTTTTGAATATATTTATCTTTTCCCTACAACAGATACCACAGTTCTGATACAAAATATCCTAAGTACATAGCAATCGTTTTATATAGACCTACATGTTTTGTAGAGAATGATCTCAGACAGTATTCTGTTGCTTATTATGAATCCAAAGATTATTCTTAAACTGTAGAAAGAAATTGAGTCTCTGAGTTCTTTTTGCAAGCACAAAGAATTTGAAGTTTTAAAACCTTTTTTTGTTTCCCATTAAAATGTTTCCAGAAAGGTTTTTTTATTTTGGCATATGGGGGGCTTTCAAGCATGATTGGAATTCTGCACAGCATCATAGTGCTGATTTGCATGTCCTCTTAGAGACACTATTCAACTGTAAATTAATTATGGAAAATAATGGAACTCTATAATTAAGGTTTGGCAAAATTCAGTAAGATTATTTTCTATTGTATTTTAAACAATTTTTATATTGAATGAATATGCTTGGAAAAGGGGGCTGTATTTTTCTGTGCCTAGATTTCCAAGTCATTAATAAACTGTTAATAAGCTGCTGAAGTGTCTAGTTACATTGTGATTCTGAAAAATATAACTCTGAAAAGTTAGTAATTTCTTACCTAAGTGTTCTACTTCTTATCATAGTTGATATGAATCAGCAACAGCAATGTTTGTTAGGTTTTATTAGGACAGAAAGATAGTCTTGACTGTCGATTGTCAATCACTCAGTTTCAGTTCATTTCTGATCCTTCTATAAAATGTGGGGAAGCTAATCAGAATTTTTAGCCTTGCTAATAAGTAAAAGAATATATCAAAAAAGGATGTTTTGCCTAAATCATTACATGTTGATGTAACTACATTTATTAATCACAGGAAAATAATGCACAATGTTATTTTGTAAAATTATTATTATTTGGTTTTAAACACAGATGTCTGAAACATACTGGAAGTATTATTAGCTTTTCAGACATAGTGAGAGAAAATACAGTAGCAGCATAAAACCACTTATTTTTACTTATGCAAATGTTGAGCAGATGGCTTAGCTCCTTCTCTGTGATGGTTATATGCTTTCTGGATTTGACACTGTTCAGGTATAAAGACTACAGCATACACAGCACATAGATGTACCATCCTTCATCGTCCCGTCACGCTTGACAAGAAGCTTGTACATAAATAATATTAGTAAATTATTCTAAATAAATTAGTTATTTATTGGTTTTCAGTCTGAAAACCATAAATGTATAATTAAAAATCTCTTGTACTCATTTTTTATAGGACACTAAGCAAACAAAACTAATGGTTTTATAGAAAAGTACTAAGCCTACTAACATATTTGCATTAAGGAATGCCAGTTAGCAATTCTTTACTTAAAATTTTTCTTATTATTCAAGTTGATCATGGACACTAAATTTTGTCCTTAAGTAGTCAGATATGAAAGATTTAGAGACTACTATCCTATTCCTCAATTGTTCCAAGTATCCAAAAACCCTATTGACTCTCGAACAAAGGATGCAGAAAGTAACTTTGCAAACTTTCTTGAAATAGTTGTCATAGGTTATCTCTTCCAGGGATACAACTACATGTTTTGTTACAACAATGAAACTAATAAGCTTAATATTTTTTAAGGAAATAACTAATTTTCTGTGTCCTGACTGCAGCCATGAAACTTTTCCTTACACAGTGTTTTTTTCTTCCCTGTTCAGTCAGTACTTAGACAGCCACAATACCCAGATGCTCTTAAAATGAAAAGCTGGTTTATATACCCATTCCTGCTACTAGTTGTTGTTTTTCTGAGGCAGGAATGTTCTTAAAGATAATCTAGTCCGTCTACTTTTATAGGGAAATCAAATGGCTAAGTTAAAAGACAATATCAACTGGGAATACCATCCACTATACCTTATATTATAAGATGTCTTATTCTGTGCCTTGTGTTGGAAACTCTTATTTTAGATTGCTGACTTCATTCCAGAAAATAAAAAATGCAGTAAATATGCATGTAAATGGAAGGACATATTCACATGTTTTGGAGAAAGTTTAGCAAATGATGGGAAAAACATTTTAATGTACAAATCATATCACTTAAGGAGGAATCGTTCTTAATTTTATTAAACTTGATATTTTGGACCTTTTTTTAATTTGAAAATTTTAATATTGATTTTCACATATTTTTCTAACACACATACTTGCAGGAAAAATATTCCTTAAAAATTCTAGCCCTTGAAGTTATGTAATGTAAAGTGTGCGTTTCTGTTGTGAAGATAAAACTTTCTCAAATTACATGGTTGGGAATTTTTAGGTAGGGAGTCTTTTTTGTCAAATCAGAATAATTCTTTCTTGAAAAAATTAAAATATGTCAGTTCATTATTATTCTGAGCTTTCCATGGTAAAATTTAAATGGAATATTAATTCATTTTGATTGGAATCAAAAGACTTTAATTCACTGACTTAAAATTAACTTTTCTTTTGACTTACCTAGAGGTTAATTTGTATGTCCCTGCATGGGGGTGATGGCTCATAAGAGATGCGAACCCAGTTCTGATCTGATCGCATTCCAGAAGTGAACAGATTACTCTTTGAATTGCACTTGCCTTTAGATAAATATATTTCATTGTAGGAGGCAAATAGCATTTAGTACCTAAAGGAGGACAGTCAATTGTTTTGCCATCTGAAATGGAAGGGAAACAAGATCAATACAGTACAAAGAACATAGCACAGTTTATAAAGAAAAAGGATTTAATATTAATTTAGCACTGGAAGCTGACATTGATGACCTAAAAGTAAACACAGGTTTTTTGGTAAAAGTTCCATGTTTTTCTTCAAAAAGGAGTCATCAAATTTTCTAATAGACTTTTTGGTACTGTATTTATTTATTTGTTTGTTTGTTTAGAGAGGTAATTTGAGATTTAAAAATAAATTTTTCAGTTCTACTGTAAGCTACCATAGAGTTAATTCAGTTCCACTTAAGTCCTGAAAAATTTGGATAAGACTATTACTGCTTGCTAGCACTTTTTCAACAGGTCATGCTCATCCTCAGCATTTTTCTTGTCTCCCCTAAGTTTGGGGAGACTTTTAAGTCTTTTAAGAGAGGTTTTAGCTATGAGGAGTTGCAGCTCCTTAAACTTCATGCTGTAACAATCAGCTCAAAATTTAGAGTGGATATTTCTCTTGTATCACAAGGCCTGTAACATGCAAACCTTTTTCTATACCAGGCAATGTCATCACAAGGTCAGGGAAGTTAGTTGTGAATTTGTGTACTGATCCTGGTTCTGCTAGGCTTGAAACCTTATGGTCTTTTCTAGACGTGTTCTAAATCTATTTAATTTGTAAGTTCAAAGAGAGTTTGAGCAATTATAACAAAGACTATAATTACTGAGAACTTAAAAATAAGGGCGAGAAAGTTCTCAAGTAGATAACCCCTAATACAAATTATGTTAATATTTAAAAAGAAAAGAGGGGGTTTCCCATTAGTATGGAATAGAAACTCCAGCATTTCATTTCAGTAGCTGAGTCCAGCAGAATTAGATCCATGTTCATGCTGGTTTATGCTAAAGGTAATGGATATAAAAAAAAGGAAGTCACAGTAGGCAGTGCAGAGATGGCCAAAATTGCTCTGAACCTGTGTCAGTGTTCTGCGGGAATGTGAGGTGCTCACACTACAAACACCAGGAAATTTGCAGGAGCTATATAAACTCTTGTAAACACAGAGATCTGATGTGATTAAGGTCTCTACATTTCCAAAATAGAAAATGCATCTAATACAACACCTGTAACACCGGCAAGTGGTAGAGATTCCAGAAGAATTAACTCAAAATCAGTGTATCTGCAGTAACAAATCAGTAAACATATTGTGTCTACTCCTGAAGCCTTTCCATCCATTTGTCAGGATTCCCATGTCTTTATCTGGCAACAGAGTGGAGAACATCTGCATCCAAACTGAGTGGTTTTTTTTAGTTTATTTTTAGGAATAAAAATATCTATCTTGTTTCCCAAACAGAGTTCACTACTCAGACAATATTTGCTGCTGACTTTGACCTATTTTGCAGAAAATAAGCATGTCCATGGTACAAAAGTAAGGCTTTAGTTTACATTATTACTCACATTTAAGATTATTGGCTACTATAAAATGTCTTTCTGTAGAAAAAAAAATGGAAGCAGAAGTTCTTCTACAAGGTCTTGATGGTATAGAAAATTTCATAATGCAGATTATAAACCTTATGAAAATCCTTTAGTTTGTCAAGAAGGGTGGCGTGCATATTTGCAGAAGTCATGAGGGAAGATTTTATGATCTACTTTGTAAGTATTTATTCTGTGAGCTTTAACACTGTATGAGGATAAGAAGTGTGTTTGTGAAAGCCATTTGGGGAAATTAGTTCAATTTGCTTGAGCAGTTACAGTACTTTCTTTGAAATAATATGCTTTATGTATGTTTTCTGTATATTTAAAATTATTTGGAAAATAGTTTTATATATTTTTTCTGTATATTTAAAATTATTTGGAAAAATAAATCATCAGTCCAGATGTTATCAATCATCTGATAACATTGGGGTTGGGTCATTTTTATTTTATTTTATTTTATTGGAGTATTTATCAGCTAAATTAAAGCATATTGCAGTTCATCTGAAGTATCAGCTCAACATTTCAGTAGTATCTCAAATACCATTTAGGTGAAACACATTTCTAATTCATAGTATGTTAAATCATATTACACACACTGTACTCTCAAACACAGGCTGCTTTAAGTGTGGATTTTATTTTTCTCTTTTACCATGCTCAGATGGTAATCTGTTTGCTTTGGGGTGAACCCATGAAATGAAGCATCTGGAGTTTAGAGTGTTTTGATTTGCTTCAATACTTTCACCAAGTTCTTACTATATTACAAAATATTTATTGCTAGAGCTCTTACCCTGAAAATAGTGTTGCCAAAGGGTAAGGAAATCATAAAAGTGTTGGTACCCTTTTCCGGATTACAATTCTGCTAAAACTACTGCAAACCTTAAATGCAGGAGCTCAGCTCCCCAGTCTGAAGATGAATGTCATATATTTTATAAACACAGTCCTCTGAAATGAACCAGGTCTGCACTTGAATCACCCATCAAGCTACAAGTGCAAGGTCAAACCAACCCTTGGCTCAGTGTAAGAACATTCATATAAAGTTGATTTAGTTATAGTGACAGTTCCATATTCTCTTTCATATTGCAAAAAGGTATCAATTACATTACAGGTAGATTAGAGCTGTAAAACAAAGTAACTCTTATGTATGCATGCTGAAGATTTATAGATGTAACATTTTTAATTCAGGCACTTGTTTCTGTATATGACTGTGAATGAGGATAAATCTGTGTGTCGAAGAGAAAGGCAATCTCAGAGGCAATTTGATTTTGTTTCAGAGTAAGGCAGAGAAGCTGTAAGCAAAGCAATTCCTTCATTGGTTCTCTACCTTTGGTAATCCCTATATATTTTAGCAGCTCTTAGTCAAGCCATGTCACTGGCACTGAAATTGCTCTGGGTATTCATGCAGGGCAACTTTCAGTAACAAACAAAAGAAAAAACATGCTTACCCACCAGAGCCAACAAGCAGTGCCTTAACTCTAGGATTTGTCGTCTCATGTTGATTTTTTAACTGTGTACTTTAGGTGGCTTTGAAATTTGTCGGGGTCTTCTCTGGTGGAGATGACCCCAGATGTTGATGGAAGCCGCTTTTCCCAGCCCAGCTGTCCAAGAAGGAGTCAGGAGTCTTCTGCTCGTGTTCTCAGTGATGTTTATTGTTTCTTATCTAAAATATTTTCTGTCTGACCCGCCGAGCTCCAGCTAGCAGGACAGTTCAAGGCGCACTGCCCCCCAAGGGGGCTGGTGCT
>VZRH01001838.1:1511294-1581067 GCA_013397555.1 Urocynchramus pylzowi
AAAAAAAAAAAAAAAAAAAAAGGTGGCTGGCCAGTTTTATCACATCTCTTTTAAATACTAGAAATGGCAGAAAATTTCCAGTTTTTAGGAAGAGCCTAGACACAATGATTTTCCATGCAGATAGTTAAGCATTTTACAATCAGATTTGTGAAAAAAAGAGTGGGGGCATTTCAAAGTGGTTCTGGTGCAATTCCCCAGACGTCTATGTTGTACATAGGTTTCTTTTGATACCTATGATACCTATGTTGTACATAGGTTCTATACCTATGTTGTACATAGGTTTCTTTTGATACCTATGATACCTATGTTGTACATAGGTTCTATACCTATGTTGTACATAGGTTTCTTTTATCTTGAGTTTGCAAAACCAGCAGAAGTGGGAAAAACACTAGCAGTCAGGAGTCTGATGGCTAAAACTATCATTTTAAATGGGTTCAATCACAATTTCCATGATTATGTTTCATTGTGTTTAATGGAAATTTAAGAATATACTTAAACACTTGCAGAATTGGGATATATTTGGATGAATTACAGCAAAAGAACTGAAAATGAAAACGATGAGTAGAATTTCCAAAGCATCTGTAGGTGACATAGCAGCAGGCTTAAGATGCTCTTTCTGCATTACATATGATAATTTTGTAAACTTATGTAAGATAGATATCACCAAAAATAATATAATGTTTTAAAAAGTATTTGGCAAAGAGCATTTAATTTTTTTCCAAACTAGTGTTATGACTTCTTATGCATAATAACTACTTCTGACTTACTGGCCTTCCTTTGACTAAATGTGTAATTAAATCTGAAGGTGATATTGATTCTAATGACTTATGGGCAATTTTTAGTATTGGCATTTAAATTGTAAAACACCAATATTCAATTTGGAGTTAGCAATAAGTTGCTGTCAGTAAGAATAGACAAATATATCTTTATGATGATGAGCTTGTATGGGATAATGAGATGTTTTTAATCAAACAAAAGGGTAGATTCAGAGTTGTAATTTGAAATTCTATTTTTAAAAAGGTTTGAGGAACTATTGGAAGTAAATTGTCTTTCATTCTGTCTTTTGTTTTCATCCCTTTGAAAAGATTCATTACTGCCTATTCAACTTGTTTTCCTAACATTCTTATGGTGAATTTGGGATGCACAGTGCATAACATCTGTGAATTTCCATAAAATAAGGCTGTGAAAGTTTTCTGTATACTTCCCATTTTATGTTAGAAACCTCGCTGAGTAGGTTTTAGGCATCTCAAGAATGTTTCTGTCTTTACTGATGTAGATTATACTAAGTGCTGCTGTAAAGCATTATATGCCAATAGGTGTAATGAATATTTCCATTTCAGAAAAAAAGAAGGGGGGAAAAAAAGGTTATTTCATACAAGCAATACATGCATGTCAATACATATGTATTTATTTTCAAAAGAGTAAAGAGAACTATTTGATAAACTGAAATTTTTCTTGTGTGTAAATATGATACATTTTTGTGCCCGGGACATTTCAAATAAAGTAAAACTAGATGAGAGTTAATGTTATGTAACCATGGCTGTTGTTGATGGTATGATTTTGCAGGCAAATTAACTTAGTTTCCTTCCCTAGGTGGCCAACACTACTGTAAGCACTGTTTTTTCCTTCCAACCTCAATTTCAGCCTACCAGTGTGACATAATTTTTATATTACCAGATGTAGCTAAATTTTGCACCAGTGCAGTACTGGTATAAAAATAATTTACTATCAGTTCCAAAATCTTCTATATTGACGCATATTTCTAATACTTAAATTTCTACATTTCTTGAGTAAATGCCCTGAACTTGATGGATTAATGCCTGTATATTGAGGGAAATACATGGCTCTAGAACACTCCTAGAGCAGAACACAAAAAGTTCTGGATGGTTGTATTTTTTTTTTCCTGGTCTTTAACCTACAAATCTAGATTATTAAAAGTACTTATCCAGGGATTAGGCAATAAAATTAGTTAAGGTTTCTCGAAGTTCTCAGTGTTACAAGATATGCATGACTGAAAATAAGCAAAAGCTATAATAATACTTTGTTTTTAGACCAGAAGCTATTCTTCAACTGTAAAGAAAAATTGGAATAGTTGTGCTGAAATTACTGGAAATACATATGTGCTGTTATGTGAATGAAAGAGAGCAAATTCCCACAGGTTTAAAATATTTATTTTAATCCACATGCTCAAATAATCTCTGACAATTCAATCTAGCACCTTCAAAAGTGACAGGTGACTTCAGACAGTCAGATTATATAGCCAGAAGGGGTCTGATATTCACTAAATTCTGACCATTTCTTTCACAAAATTCAGGCTTCTTCTAAATTCAAAATGCACACCCAAAAAGTCACTTAGAGGCATCTTTGCCTACACTGGAGATGCAAGACCTGCTGATTCTTGAAACTGTTAGAATAAGTTAAAACAGTCCTTTTCAGTTTTTTCTGGGTGTAATCTTGTGCTGTTATGTATGCAGTTATCTGCATACTTTGAGTTGTGCAGGGAGTTATACTCCAAGTTACACTTGGACTTTAAATAAGTGTTAGGATTTATTTGGGAGTCCTTAAGTTTACTGAGTCTTGATTTTCCAGATGAAAGTTAGAAATATGCTTTAGACCATGGACTTCAGGCATCCACATTCCAATATAATCAACAGATGTTCAAAACTGACATACAGCAAACAAGGCCTTTCTTTGGAGAGACATGTAGTTCATCCAGTGAAGATGTTCCAGTTTCTTCTCTAGTCTCTCCAAACATCAAGGGATGTCTACATTTGCAGGGTACTAGAATTGCTGGTTGGAAAATAGAAACTTAACCTCAGTATTCTTTGTTTTAGAAAAAACAAGCAGAGCTGAACAAAAATCTTAGAGAAGCAATCTGCTGGAAAAAGTAAAGTTACAATCCACAAATAAAAAGATGTTTTCTGTGTGCCTGGAAATGTAGCAAACCTTTGTTATTCAACTATTCTGAAGACACTTCCTATGTTTTGCAGAAAATAAAGACACCTTAAGAAAAGCTAGAAGATCTGTTGTCACTTTTTAGTAGCAATTTCAATATGTTTCAATTTTATGTCTTAATAGAGAAATATCATTTTAGATTATGTATCTCAGTTGAAACAGTTAATTCAGTCCTTCATGACTTTCCTTCATGCCTCGCTCACAATCCCACTGTTCATCCTTAAATCTTTGTGGTTTGCATTTTTATCATTGCAGCCCAATATTTGGTATAGAATTTTGAAATGACAGCTTAGCACAGTAAAATACTGTGCTTCATTTCATTAATCAGAAGGTATATGAACAGGAAAAAAAGCAATAACTTTGCATACTATTTCTGTCAATACAAGGGTGACACCAGAACTAAAGTAAAAGATAAAAGGAGACTTTAGCAAGATAATATATGTAACTCTCCAAAACTGAACTGAATCAGTTGGTTTATTCTGACTTTGGAAGAAGAATTTTCATGCTCAAAAGAGGGTTTCAGTTCCTGACTGGCAAAAGCCAAACCAAACCACAACCTTTAAAATCTTAAATGTCCCTTCCAACCTTGGCCACTCTATGATTCTGTGATTTAAAAAAATCTGTTGCATAACAGCAGCCTACTGATATACAGATTTTTAATAACTATAGAGTTGAGCACAGTTTGACACCTTATATTCTTTAACATAATCTCTATTTTTAATGTAGATGTAGTTTCTGGTAAAATATTTTCAGTACCACTAGGGATTGTATAAAAGCTTTTGGCATGAAGATTTTCAACATTTCTCAATATTGAAAAACAAGTTTCAGAGCTTTATTTCATCCTTGTTTACTGCATCACTATGATGCAGTAAATCATCCTCAGACTAGAAAATCAGAAGAACTATACCTTTAAGTCTAGTCATGGAGGCCACTGACTTCTGCCTCATTTTAGTCATGTACAGTGGACTTTTTGTCAGGGAATGTTTAATAACATGAGACCTCAGGTGTGAAAACCCAAGAACTCAGGATGCTGAAAAGCTACAGTCAAGTGAGAGACAGTGAGGAGCTCTGCCAGCTCCCTGGGAAATCCTTGCCTCAAATCTGGTAAAAACCCCTTGAGTGTGCAAGGATGAAGAGGTGACCCAGCTGTGTGAATGACAATGACTCAGGTCAGTAGGCCAGTAGAACTTTCAAGTAACCTAATGCAATATGTCTTGAGAAAGCACTTAAGGAGAGAGGCCACAAAGCACAGTTCTTGGCCTCTCTGGAACATGGAAAAGGAGTTAAGGGTTCTCAAAATGTAGAAAATGGTATTTTCTGCAATAGTCCTTTGGAAGTGTTGTCCCTTTAAATATTAGAACAGAAAATTCTAATGTCATCACATGCTTATGCTTAAAAGCATGAAGGATGAGGAGTAAATATGGAATAATAAAAAAATAGATCATCACAGTAAAATATAAGTATTTTAATGAAAATTTGGAGGTAAAGGAGCATCATCTTCCTTTCTTTATCTATAAATAGAAGGCTAAGAAAAAGAGTATCTTTAAACTTCAGAGAGGGTCATCAAGGTTTTGTCAAGACTACTCTTGCATTGGTTTCTTCCTGTTTTGTCTCTGAAGCCTACTGACTCTGCTTGAAAGCCATTATTTGTACAAAGTCTAGTGAGTATGCAGAAGACATTGGAGCAAATTTTTTTTTTTTTCACACCAAAGCTGTTTCTGCTTGTGCAAATGTGAGTATACATTTGAAATCTGTCTGTAATAATTTCTCTACAAAATTTGGGGCTCTAGTAGGAAAAAATAATTTAGAAAAAATGGCACAAAATCAGAACAGATTAAATGTAAAGATTCCAATGAAAGGAGAGCTCTCATACCATTTATTTAAATGCATTCACTCTAAAAATTTTTATTTACATTAAGCAGAAAGCAGTCACCATTTCAATTCCTTGATGTCTTGTAAGCCTAGAAGATCAGTGCTTCTGTTGGACATAAAGGTTCATCTGGAAGATGGGGTGGATAGAGAAAAGGAAGTAAACCAAGAACTGTGTTATTTTAGTTTTCCTTTGAACACTGAGGGTTTGGAATAGGACGATATTTAAAGACCCTTCCAAGTGAAGTATTTCTATTATTCTGTGATTGCAACAGTGATGTCTTTCAGAATCAAAGACATTATGGAACCAAGCAGGGTATTTCTGCATTATTCATGCATATATAAATTTGCCATTTTCATTAAATTCAAATTTGTCATCAAATTAAAGGTCATATCCTAAACTAATCTAAATCATGTTATCTCTGAAGTTATATTAATTTACAAGAAATTATGATTACCCTTAGACCTCTTTTGGAAATTCTGCTGACTCTATATTGAATTTCATGGAAGAAATGTTTTGAAATATTTTTGGTGAAAGACTTTATAGAGGCTTCCGCATTTATTCATTTGAACAATTTCTGAATGAAGGTGTTTAAGACTTTTTTGTTACTATGACACAGCCTTTAATTTTGCTCTGCTTAAAAAGAGAGTATCAGATGTCAAAATTCAGGAGAAGCTTGTTGCATATAGTAATATCCTTCACTTGGTATTCAGGAACCAAAAAATGCATCTATTAATTTCAGTCACTAAATATTTGGATCACCTACACTGTGCTATCAAATCAGCAATAATTTAACAAATGTTATGAAGAGAGAGGAAAAAAGAAGTGACAGCTATATTGTCCCGACTTTAAAAATCAGTATTTACAATATCCATAGAAAGCTAACAGCTACCTAAATTATATAAAAAATAAAAAAAAACAAAAAATCAAAAACAAAAACAAAAACAAACAAACAAAAAACCAAACAAAAAACCCACAAACAAACAAGCAACCCCCAAAACAAATAAAGCTCCACCAATCCCAAAATCAAACTTAAACTAAATGGACCAAACCCATTTATTTTCATGCAAAAAACCCTAGTAGAAATACCATTTTAGACATACCTAAAATGGTATATAGTGAAGGAAATTGAAGACACAAATCCTAAAATTATGCAAACATCTTATGCCTGTGTGTCTCCTAAAGCTCACAGAATTATTTCCAAATATTTGGTGCTATGTTTTTATTAATTATGGCATTTGAACATATTTTTTTATTTCAGGATCATAATTTAAGACAAGTCAGCTGACTCAATCCTGTCACCACCACACTTCCTGGGCAGTACTGACATACTGCAGTTGACTGATATGGTCAGCACTTCTAAAACTGTGCTTATCCTATGCACTGCCTGATTTTTCTTTTGCTTCCTTTGCCCCCTTTAGTTTGAAAATCACTCTTATTTTTAGGAAGAATTTATTTTTTTATGATGGAGTTTCCTCATCGCATCTCAAAATATCACAAGTGATCACATCCAGATTTATCGGTCCAGCTACTTTGTGCTATTTACAGTGTCCCACTTTCCCACTTTTTCATGAACCACCTTCTTTTTTATGAAGAAAGTAGCTCTTCATAATTGGACAATTGAATCCTTGTGAAGAAGGGCTGCTTTTGATGAAAATAGAACTGTGGCATTTATAACTTTAATCAAAAATTTTCAAGGAATCTGTGGTGTTTGAAGCAGCAACTGGACCTGTAACATGCACTATAATCAGAGAACCAGCATTGAAACAGAATTGAATAATTTTGGTTGGAAAGGACTTTAGAGACCCTCTAGTTCTAGTCTCATGAGCAGGGATACTGCTTACTTGATCAGGTTGCTCAAAGCCCCATCCAACCTAACCTTGAACTATTCCAGGCATGAGGCATCCACAATGTCTCAGGGCAACCTTTTCCACTCTTTTACCACACTCATAGTAAAGGATTTCTTCCTAAGATCAAATCTAAACCTTCCTTCTTTCAGATTAAAGACATTACCTCTTGTCCTATCACTATGTGGCCTTGTGAAAAATCATGCATTTGTGCAATGCAATGGTAACATGATGCAGAACAGGAAAAAAAAAAATCAATTAAACCCTCAGAAGGTAATGAGACCATACTTTTTGTGCTTAGATAACCTTGGGGGAAAAATTACTTTCAACACATCTATGTGCAGGTGCTAAAAAAGCTGCATAGCATCTTAAAATTATGTCAGTGAAGGTGAAAGTGATCAGAATTTTTAAATGGGGGCAATAGACAGAAGACAAGATATAGAAGAAATGTGGAATTAAGTTGTAGTATAAAAGAAATGCCAGTGGGGTTCTAGAGAAAGTCAATTTTGGCAAAATTGCCGAAGATGACAGGTTGATGAACCTGAAGAGAAAAGTAAATTTCTCAGTGGAAAAAAAACACTTTTGAACTTTGAGTGGACACCATTCTGATTAATGCACCTGATCCATTTATATTAAGACTCTGATTCTAACTATGCAAAATTCCTTCACATTATTTAAACTGTACAGCTGTGAAGGCTACTCCATACTTTGGATGTGAAGAGCTTACATTTTTTAAGGTGTAAATTATGTGGTGTGATAATATTCTAGTTTCACTTAACCATCTTATAGAGCTCCTCAGTTCTACTAGGCATGTTTATGGGAATTCATTTTACAAAGATGATATGCAATGTGCAGAAACAAAAAAAAAAAAATAGTTACTGTTGCTGTCGTTAGCAAAATGTATATTTTGTGTGTAGCAGCAGGTATATAGATAATGGTTACAGAACTTCATCCTGTGGAGAAAGACACATTTTCTGGGTCACTAAAAAGTCAGCTCACTCAGTTTAAGTAAAACGGTAATTGAAGGGTAGAAGATGTACTGTGGCAGTGGATTGGAGATTCTAGTTCACTTGAATAAAACACAGATTTTGGTAGTCAGAAAAGGTTTTTTCCTCCTTTATGAACTGGCCAGGTTCTGAGCTATTCCCTGCTGTTTGAATTCCAGTTTTTGCCTTAAGTTAATTTTTCCCTCAGTGTACAGACAATTTCAGATAGTAGTCTATCTGTCAGTGAAATGCTGTGAAGGCTGTCACGTCCCGTCTCTCATTTCTTTCCCTTCAGTTACATAAATAACAAGAATTTCAACGCTGTCACTCCAGGATTATGTGAACCCTTGAACATAACCAAGATTGCTTTGAGAGTGGCTGAGACTAGCATTGGATACTGCAAGCTCTGAGGCTTTTTTTTTTTTTTTCTGTCTTCAGCAATGAATGTATCAGCTTAATTTCAAAGCAGCTGTGAATAAAGTTGAAGCCCTCTGAAGGGGGTTCTGCCATAGAGCTGGGTCTCCCCTGTTGGGGTCTAGCTGGAGGAATTGCATTGCCTTGCACTTGTGCTCCTGCCCAACTCACCTTGGAGATTCACATGGAAGGTTGGGTTTGTACCTGTAAGCAAACAAGTGACAGCCAAATGGGAGCACCAGTTCCAAAAAACAGCTGCCTCTAGACACAGGTGTGAGTCTTGCCTAAAGGCTGAAAAGGAAAATCATAAGTGCCATTTCACTGATCAGAGGAGGAATTTTTCCTTTTCAACCAGATAAAGGCTTTGTTTCCAAAATGCTGTCTTTATCTGGAGGATGCTGCATAAAGGAAAAAGCTACTTCAGAGGAAAAGTCATATAAATATGTAAGCTGCCATTAGTATAAGTTTTCTCTTTACTACAATGCCTAGTGTTCTTCTTCAATTAAAGTACCATACTTATATAATCTTCTAATGATATATTTCTGGTTAAAATTATGCGATTTTTATCTCCACTCTCAAATTAGCATTGTGATACATTCAGTATACTCAATAAGAACAAAAGCTCCTGGAATAAGAAGGAAAATTTTGTGATTTCTGAAATAAGTATTTAGCAGAGCAATGAATTTTGAATTAATACCTGTTGGTATTAAGAAAGTACTTAAGATAATTTTGTCTTTAAGGATATTCTTTTACTGAGGTCTTTCAAAGTAAGCACATAGTACTTTTGAATAAATTTAATGTTTTTAAATAATTTATCGTTTCTTTTGAGATGGTTCTCAGATCTCAAGTACATACAAAAATAATGTTAAAAAAAAAAGACAACTCAAAATTACGTGGGTAGTTTGGTAAAATGTGTCTGGTTACATTATTGCATCCCATTAATTTGTTTTCAGTTGAAATCCAACTTTGAGAAGTAAAGGCTTTACATTTTTGTAGCCTTTAAGGGACACAGAGGATTAGACAAGTGTAGGGCTTTTATAATGCTTCTAACTGTGTTTTATTTGGTGATGGGAAACACCACTGAGGATATAGTATCCTACAGAGTTTTAGTCCTTTTAGTCCTGCATAAACTCTAATTTTTGCATATATGAAAAGTGATAAAAAACTTATTATGTTTTGAAATGACAATCTTCAGAGAGAAAAAACCCCACCCCTTCTTTTGTATATTTTCCAGCTATTTTTCTGTCCCTGACACACACTTTTTAAAGAGCATTTATTACAATAGTCTCTTATGGCATTTATTTATCTAAATGGTAAACAAAAGCATTTAAAAGAGATGTTTCAAAAATTCAAGAGAATCTGAAAGCATTTTGAGGTAAGCCTTTAATTAGGTATCACTGACATTTCTGGCTAACTAGGGAACCTCTGCAGAACTCTATAAGGCGGTTCTGCACAGTTCTGTAAGTGGTACAAAGGACTAACTCTTCTCTTTGCAGTGATTTTGCTTCTCTTCTTGTCCCAAGTAATAATAGAAGGTGTTTATTCTTTAGTCTTCAACCTTCATTAATTCATTGTTTTGTTTAAATATTCAGGAATATTGTGACATAATTGCCAAATCTGTAGTTTAAATTATGTTACCACTATAGATTATATTATACCCTTTTTTGTGTCCACAAAGTGTCATAAAATCTGCAGACAGGACCAATTAAGTTGATAGTAAGTTGATAGACCTCAAACATTGATTTTTGCTTTGTTTTTGTTTTTTGTTTTTGTTTTTGTTTTTGTTTTTTTTTGCTTGTTGTCTTAAGTGCTGTGTGGATGGACAGAGCATGAGTAAAGGCAGAGATTCATTAAAAACTTTGAAGAAGCAATTTTAGAGAAAATTATCTTGTTTTTACAACAGGAATTCATTTTTTTGTGATTAGTGTTAGCTAAATTAATTATGCAATAACTGCCCCACCACAAAACCATCCTGGAGATGGCACATTAATTCTTTTTATGGCAGCACAAAAATGAAAGTCAGCACAAAAAGTCTTCAAACAAAAGCTTTTTAAAGCTTTCAGAAAGAAAGACAGAAAAAATTTTTCAACAAGTTTAAGCCAAACTAAACAGATCATAGTTTAAAAAATTAATCTCTAGAAAAAGTTTTGTTTTGAACATATTTAGTTCTAAAAATAAAGCTGCTGAAGTCTGTAAAGACAGAGAACACAGAAAACAACATTTATCGTTGAAAAGAAGACTCATATTACGTTCTTTGACATTATTTAATTTGTACCTGATGGAACCATTTGGTGAAACCAAAAATGAGTTCATAAAACATTTAAATCATTTAAATTTTTTTATTAGAAATAGGTCAAAAATTTCCAAGTACTGTTCCTTTGTGTGAGACAATTTTTATCACAGTCAGATCAAATGAGCTTTCACCTGTTTGTTTGTTTGTTTGTATGTTTGTTTTTTCAAGAAATAAACATGTATTAGTTCACCTGGAAAAAAGTGTCCTATCTCTTTCAGAGTCTTTCAAAGGGAGAATTATCATGTTCCCTTTCTCAGGTTTTCTTTATTGTTATTAATATGTGTAAAAAATAGTAGGAAAAATAATAAATGTAATGCTCCAAAATTTAAGTGTACATTAAATTTTGGCTACTAATCTTAAAAAGGAAGCAGTTGCCATAAACTGATCAGATATACTGGGCTTCCATATGAAGACTGCATCTCTTTCTCTTGACAAAAAGAGATTTGCAGGAATGTGGGAGACTTTGATTTGTAAAGACAGTGTCAATAGGAATAAATAAGCATTTCCTGTCAGAAAAATAGGGACAAACAAAGAAATATCCTGGAAGAAATATGGCAGTTCCAAATGGAATATTTTCACAGAAGGGAAGATCTCTGGAACTGGTTATTCCTGGAATTTATTAAGTACAATTTGTATCTAGGTTGGAGAACCTATCGGGAAAGTGAAATGGAGCAGGATATTTGCTTAAACAACCAGTGTGCAATCTCTCAGGCTAGGAGGTCTGAATAAGTAGGTTGGCAATACTGAAATATTTAGCTGTTTCAGCAGCCTTATAGGGTGCACAGTAGCTCTGTTCAAAAACTGAGCAGTTCAATAAGCAGGAGCACCTTGTGAGAACCAGGGCAGAGGTGTAGAAGGGTGTTTTGGCCTGAGGATCTCATGTCTGTGGATGCAAGCACAAGTGATTTCTTTGCAGCACTGCTGTGCAATTCCAGTAACTCTGTATGGCAGCCAAGGTGGCTGTTTCCCTAAGGGGGTCAGAGGAAGGAAGATTTCAGCATTTCCTGTCACTTTCCAAAGCATCATTTTAGACTGTCTTGCTAATAAATGAAGTGTAGCTTAGGGCAAAGAGACTTACCTTTCAGATACAATTTCAGTCTGAAAACTTTAGGGATCTGATTTTACTTGTATATTCAGGTTTGTAATGTGATTATCAGTATTCAGTGATATTGGGCCATGAAATAGATCTGGGTGTTGGTAAGAGGTTGGTAGAATGGGCTCTCACATTTAGGACTTTTTTTCCTTTTTCCTGTCTAATAATAAGAAATTTACTACACCATAATGGTAAAGACTGAAAGGATTTTTAAAGAAGTTTTTTTTTTTTAAATGAATTAAATGAGACAAGTTTTCTGAGATTAGTCATTAGTCTGCTGAAAAATGTACTCACAACATCTAATACAGCTCTCTGTTTATATAGCTGAAGAAGGTAATTGTCTTCTGAACAGAAAGCTGAACCTAAGATTATTTTGTGTTAGAAGAGATCCAATTTCCAAGATCATATAGTCCAACTTATCTCCCATGATCAGGGACATCCTTCATTAGATTAGATCAAGTTCCCATCCAGCCTGCCTTTGAACACTTCTACGGATGGGGTATCCACAGCTTCTCTGGACAACCTGTGCCAGGGTTTACCACTCTCACATGAAAAACATCTTCCTTATCTACTCAAATACACTCAAATCTATTTCAATTTAAAACTCTTGCCCCTTTTCCTGTCCCTAAGGAATGTAGGAAAAATGTCTCTGTCTTTCATACAGACTCCTCTTTGGAAGGCTGCAAAGAGGCCTCCAGGAGTGGTCTTTTCTCGTGGACAAAAAAATTTAATCTTCTCAATCTTCCTTAATAAAGAAGATGTTTCAGCCCTCTGGTCATTCATGGATTATGGAAGATCATTAAATGGTCCCTCTTCTGGACCTGTAATAACAGTTCCATGTCCTTCCTGTCCTGGGACCCCAGAGCTGGATGCAGGGTTCCAGGTGGGCTCTCACCAGAGCAGAGCAGAGGGGCAGAATCCCCTCCCTCCCCTGCTGCCCACGCTGCTTTGGATGCAGCCCAGGACACGTTTGGCTTTCTGGGCAGGGAGTGCCCATGGCTGGGTCATGTCCGCGTTTTTATCCATCACAAGTCCCAAGTTGTTCTTGGCCGGGCTGCTGCCAGTCCCTTCATCCTCCAGCCCATACTGATACTGGGGGTTACCCTGACCCAGGTGCAGGACTTTGCACTTGACTTTGTGAAAGTTCAAGAGATTTTCTCTGTCGAGCCTGTCAGGGTCCCTCTGAATGGCATCCCTTTGCTCCATCAAATCCAGTTTGTGTAGTCTGTAAACTTCCTGAAAGTGTACTCAATCCCACTATGTCATCAAGGAAGATGTTTATGGCATAGTTGCTGGTATAGACCCTTGAGGGGCATCACTCTTCACTGGTTTCCACCTGGACATTCAGACTCTGAATATAAAAGATTCTGGGTATGGCCATCCAGACAATTCCTTACCCAATTAAACATCCATCCATCCATCCATCCATCCATCCATCCATCCATCCATCC
This sequence comes from Urocynchramus pylzowi, assembly GCA_013397555.1. Classification (NCBI taxonomy): domain Eukaryota; kingdom Metazoa; phylum Chordata; class Aves; order Passeriformes; family Fringillidae; genus Urocynchramus; species Urocynchramus pylzowi. The sequence continues at coordinate 1,524,204 of VZRH01001838.1, forward strand.
ATCCATCCATCCATCCATCCATCCATCCATCCCTCCATCCATCCATCCATCCCATAACTGTCCCATTTAGTGGCAGCAATGTTTTGGAGGACCATATCAAAAGCCTCATATATAAATGACACCTGTAGTTATCTCCTTGTCCACCATTCAGCATTCCGTCACAGAAAGCCACTGTATGAATTAGTAAGGCATGATTTGGTCTGTGAAGTCACATTGGTTATGTCACCTCCTGGTATCCCATATGCTTCAACATACAGAGAGCATAGTTTCTTCTGGGAGAAACTCCCCCTTACAAGGAACAGAGATGGAGCTTACTGGTCAGTCATTCTAGAATTTTTCTTTTTGTCCTCTTATTAATTACTTATTATTATGTCAGAATTCATTTTAGTTTTACTTCTTTTATGAGAGAAGTTTTTTTTCCCTGTTCTTTATTCAGAAATTTACATGTGATTTGCATAATAAGGGAATAGAAAATTATATGGCTTGTCTTAACTAATTCTGAAATTTCTTAGCTTGATTTCCTTTTTTTTTTTTTTTAATAGCACATTTTCCATTTTTTTGTGAAACTGAATATGAAAGAAACTAAGGAAAATCTGTGTCAGAGGCCAGAATTTTCAGACAAGAATATTGCAGTTACAAAGCACATATCCAGCAAACTCCTACAACACACACAGTAACAGCTGCTTAACATACGAGTTACCAATGATTTAAGGCAATATCCAATTGATAGTGTTCTTTCCCATGAAGCTGCTCCATGGATCTTGATTTTCTTGTCAAGTTCTTAAGTTGCAGAGGAAAACACTGTACCCATTATCTCCACTGAAGAGTGCATATTCTAGTGTGACTTCACATGTGCAGACACAGCTGACCTAAGTTGTCAGTGTCACATACCACAATGCTTGTTTTAGGCCAGTGAGTATTTCCTTGGAAAATGTATTCCTGTAGGGACAGAATAGTAATTGTTGGTAGCTACTCTATCATCTTGCAAACACAGTGATTTTAGGGCTGCAAGTTACTGCTTTGTTAATGAGCTGGTGCAAGACCTCTAATTAAAGGAAGACTCACATCTGCTTTTGTGTGCAGCTAGAATCATTAATGATGGTGGAAATATTTCTGCCTTACAAGCATTGCTGGCTTTTTGCTTCTGTTTATTAAGATCAAATTTCTAGAAAAAATTATATTCTACCTCTATAATCTGTGCCACTTTTAATGCAAATTGCAGAAGGTGTGAATCAGGATATAATATTTTTGATCCTCTGTATTCTCTTTCATAATTTCTTTCAAATGAAGACAGGATGAATACTACCTTTAAGAAAAAAAAAAAAGGACAAATTTGTTTTATATGCATTTTTGAACAGAGTCTCACTAATGTTTTATGAGACCTTTTTGTTCTAACAGAAGCAATTATGAATTAATTCAGGTCAATTCTCTTTTTTTAAATATCAATAAAATTTAAAAACCAAAATTACTCATTTCTTAAGAAAGCCCCCTTCTCCTGAACAAGACAGGAGACATTTGAGAAAACATACACTACCTGAATTTTCAAAGAATGGGTATTTTCTCATAAAAGCATTTGATTATGAAATGTCTTGCTGGCTTTGTTTGCCCAGATTAGTGACACTGTATTAGACAGATAATGTAAAACACACAAGCCTCTCTTAACAAGAATTTCATAAAAGCAAAAACCAACTATAAACACAAATCTTTTAATTGGGTTGGGTCTTTTTTTTCTTTTAATTCTCCCCAACATGAATCTTATTGTTAACAATTATCAACAATTGTTGGCAAATTATGTATGTGATAACTGAGTACAAATGATCCACGCAGTTCTAATAGTTGTAAACAGCTACTAGTGGACACTTTTTCTGGAAAAGCAGAATAAAAACTATTATTAATGAAAACCCCAGAAAGATAAAATTCACATAGAACAAGTTCAAAGACTTTTAATTCTCTTATTTGTAAGTAACTCTCTTGAGGTTAAGACAGGCAGAGTAGAATCAATTATACACTTCAGCCTAAAGAATTTTTTATGGAATATTTTTATTTAATTAACTACCAGCTTGCCACAAGGCAGTAAAATTCATTGATATTTAGATATAAATGACATAAAATTGGTTCTCTGGCTCTTCTTTTGTTAGCATTCCTGCTGTATAAATAGCTTTAATAGGATTTTGCACACTAAAAATAAATGTACATATTAAACAAAGTTAATTTTCCTGTCTCTCTATAGCCTCCTAAGGGGAAGCAGATGTAAGAATAAGATAATCCATCATTAGTAGCAATGGTGTGAATAAAACACACTCTTTAAATACAGCCTGAGAAAGGGAACTTAGCTGGTTAAATTTTGCAAGGCTGTGTAATGCTTTTAGCTAAACTTGTTGACAATGTGAGCTGGGGTCATCAATCCATTTGATGCTCTAGTGAGCTTAAATAAAAAAAAAGGGGGAAAGTTCATAGGTGGAAAATAGGAGATAAAGACTATCATTGATACAAACTACAAAGAACAACTCAGACCTTGCACTTCCAAGTAAAAAGCAATGCAGTAGGAAATAACAAACTGTTTAACATCCCATTTTAATCCTTGTTAGAGCATTTTTAAGACTGTTTCATGCCAGATCAAGCTACTTGAAAAACAAGTTGGTTTTATTTTGGGTTTTATTTTTTTGCTTGATTGGTTGGTTGGTTTGTTGGGGTTTTTCTTTGGTTTTGTTTGGTTTTTTAATTTTTTTTATCAAAAAACATCTCCCCCAAACATTTTCTTGATAAACTGTTGAAATTCTTTGCTGAAAAAAATAACATTTCTCATGTAAAAGGTTTTCAAATGTTTGGTATATTTTCTTGTTTCACCATTCCTTTTTATGTATGTACAGCACTTCTGTATGTATAATAAAAAAATAGGATTCGTATAACTTTCCTAAAGGATCATAAAAATAAACAAAATAAGCAGATTTTCAGTTGCAGCAGACATCCAGAAGAAACTTTGAGAGATGTGTCATAATTTCACTCCAGACAGCAATTAACCACCTCAAAGCCAATTTCTCACTTCCCTCCAGTCAGATGAGGGAGAGAATTGAAAGGGTAAAAGTGAGAAAACTCCTGGATTGAAAATAAAACAGCTTAAACAATGAAACAATAAAGACAAAAACAATAATAAAAAATGTAATGAAAGGGAAGTAACAAAAAGAGAGAAAAAAAAAGCCCAAGAAAAACAAGGGATACAAGTAAAACAGAACAGCTCACCAACAACCAGCAGATTCTCAGCCACTTCCCAAGCAGCAGCTCCTGGCCAGCTTTCCCTGTAGTTTATGTGCTGAGTATGATGCCACACGGCTGGTTGGCATCAGCTGCCCTAGTGTGCTCTCTCCCAGCTTCTTGTGCATTGCCAACCCTGTTTTCAGCAGGGCAGCATATGAAGCTGAAAAGTCCTTGACTTATTTTAAGCACTGCTCAGCAGCTAAACCAGCCATGTGTTATCAACATTATTGTCATCCGAAATAAAAGACACAACACTGTACCTGCTGTGCAGGAAAAGTAGTTCTATTCCAAGCGAAACAGGATGGAAGGAGCACTGACTTGCTTCATTTATTTGTTTTCTGTTTTCTTTTCCATTCTGTTTCCACACTCTACAGCTCCTCCCTATCTCACAGTCTGACCATGAAATGTTATGATAGAGACACAAATGGAAAGCACTAATTTATTCTAATTGTTTAGAATGGAACAGGATGTTCCTTCATTAAAACAGACTCACCAGTCTGGCTGTTGTATATTACTAAATTTACTGTTAGGAAAAATGCATAAAATACTAAATACAACAAAAAACAATAATGGCTGTTAGACTTGCAGAAGGTATAAGTCTTTGTTTAATATCTCCGCTATAATTGTGTTCTTCAGCTGTCATTAAATATGAACCGAATAACTCCCTAGTCTTGTTACAGATTTTTGCTCTATAGAGTGGAGTAGAATGAGATACTAAGCTAATATAAAATAATTGAACACAATCTAATTGAATTAGCATCCTGATACCAATTATTCATCATCTGACAACAAAAAATAGTTTTGCTGTTGCTTCCTTAAAACCTTGCTTTTTCCTTTTAGTGGGATGAGCTCAGATGCAGAAGTTATGTAGTGGGAGAAGTCAGTTCAGATTAAAAGGAAAAAGATTGTGTGGATTAACTGACAGACTGGGTTATAATCAAGGTTCATGCCAAAAAGTAGAAATGGTTCCCAGCTAGTGCACTTTAAGCATTGTATATAACATTATTGTTAACTCAAGTCCAAATCCACTGTGATGTTCCTTCTTGTTTTTGTGTGTTGTTCTCATTTTGTGAACACAGTTGAGATCTTATTAAAGGAATTGTCTCATTCTATTTCTTTATTATTTTTCTTGTGGTATAGTCTGGGTTAATTCATTAATTCAAAATAAATGAAAGAGGAAGAAAGCTAGGTGCACTGCTGAGCAAAACCAAAATTTTGCATGGCAGCTTTTATCAAATTCAATGGACTTAAATTTCTTGGTTGGTAGGAAGCTCACGTGGTTTCTTGAATTAATTCCCAAATGAAATGTTTTAGCAAAGCTTGAAGGAAAGCAATAGTGAACTGGGAGAGGTAGGGATCTTTTTTTTTTTGTTTTGCAGGTTTTAAAATCAGCACATAATTGGCCTGACTCAGACAGAAGAAGAAACAAATCTTCATTTCCATTTAGATAAAATGTTACCTCTAGTATTATACCTCTTTTATCTCTAGAATGGTAAAGAAACCTATGGACACTTAAATTGAAATAATGTAATCATTAAAAAAAATTCTATATTTAAACACCTGTTACTAAATATATTGAACATAATTTTCATTACTTGATTAGCTTTACAAGGGTAAAACAGTCATTTAATACCATTATAGATTTCACATGCTATTCATACTTTCTATAAATGTTCAAATAGTCAGATTTTGATGGATTTGTTTCACACAGTTTAATTAAGTCTTTTACATTAATGTTATACAGGTATCCAGTGTTTTGTTGTCTCTCTCTCAAATAGATGTTGGACTAGATGAAAAGAAGTGTGTTCATATTTCCACTGATTTGGATTGTATCATTCTCTAATTCTTAAATTTTCCTTTTCTCACTAAATTTTAGTTTCTATTTTTGTAGTCTTTCATTCTTTTGTCTATTTTTTTCATATATAATTCAATCTTTTCTTTAGTATTGCTCCTACTTTTTTTGGACATTCAATTTAAGTCAGCAAGTGATCCTTCCACAGAGTATTTTAAAGTAAACTAATGTAAAAGTTTTCTTTGAAACCCAGCTCCTCTCCCCTTTGAAGGCAATACTCATATCAAGGTATTCATTATGAATAGGAGTGAGTCTTTATGCACTGAAAGCCAATGTCTGTCTCTGAATTTCAGCGTCTGAATAGCACTAAAGTTCCTAAAATTAGCACCTAGGATTAGGTTAAACTTTCCTAAACTTTCACCCATACCACTAGCCCAAAGTCAAATTCCTTTGACTTTGCTCAGGTGTGTTGAGACCAATTTCCATCCTTTCTGTAATACAAGTTTAGGCCTCAGCAATGTTGTAACTGGAAAAACATAAGAGGTTTTCTTCCCTAAACATCATAATATGCAGGTTTTGGATTACTATTTTCACACAGGAGGCAAGTATTTATTGGGCAATGTCATCACTAGTAGACATAAAAATGGTGGAAATTGGTGATCCTTCATAAAACACAAAAAGCTAGGAATGGCTAATCCTTTAGCTCTGCTGGCCAGGCTGAGTCTGAGATTCATTAGAAAGCTCTAGATAAAAAGTTATTAAGAAAATTTACTTGAAATATGTCAATATTATCAAGTTGTGAGCTGGAAAATTTGACTCCTTAGTAGACATGAAGAAAAACAATAGCTTGTAAAAGCCTAGCTGTATTAAAAATGACATGCATAAATAAAGTATAGTAGGTTTTGGTGACATGGTACTCTCTTTTATCTGCCTGGGCTGACAGATGTCATTGTGCTGTGTTTAGACTGTAGTAACACCCTGTCACCTCACTTCTGCTGTTTGTGGCATAGAACAAGCATGTGACAGAGACTGTCCAAGCTAACCTTCAGTAATCTATTGCACTTATGGTTCTCCTGTTTTAATAAAACATGAACCAGAAATATGTAGAATTGCTCATTTTTACTTCACAAAATCTCTTAGGTGTCCATTTTCTACTCATCAAATATTTGAACTTTTCATGGCTAGAAGCAGTACAGCTTTTTTTTTTTTTTTCTGTATTTTTTGGCTGTTAACATGCAAAATACGTATTTTAATAAGAGGTATGCAAAGCAAAATCAGTGAAATCACTTAGTATTTTAAAATTATAAATAGAAAAAAAAAATATTCCAGTTATGGAGTCAGGTTAAAGTTGCAGCATAGTTTCCCTCACAAAGACCTAAGAATTTTTACAACCCAGACTATATATTTATTGTGAAGCTAAATTACCACTTGGGGCTTTTTCCTTCCTTTTTTCTCTTGATCAGATGCTTAGAGAAACAATGCACTGATAATTTATTGTAACTTATTTTCAGTGATTTTCTGAGTTGCATTGTTTAAAATGCAGTGGGAAAACATTTTGTTTTCCTTCTTAATATAGATCTCAAGAGAACAATTCAAAAGTCCCATAAAGACAAGAAGTACAAATGAAATGGCTGGAGACCTAGTGCTTTGGGAATTGCAGTGTGAAGTATGCAAGAATATGCAGTAGCATCAAAAATATGCCATCTAAAATTTGTGTCTTTTGGATGGGGGGGGACAGAGGAAAGAATATTAAATACCAAAAATTCCAAGTATTTTGTTTCACTTAGTAGTACCCTAGGTTAAAGACAAAAAGGACAAGGCGGGGATCAAAATACTTTAGTAAATAGCTAATTCAATTTTGTGATAGTGAGAAAAGTTGTACCTGAATGACCATCAGCTTGAAATCTAGGTGTGTATGGATGTCTTTGCTGTGCTATTCCTCCCCATCAATTCACTCTTTTTTGGGAACTTGTGAGTAGACATTATTCAGGGATTTTGAAAAGCAGCAGTGCTCTTCCCCATTGAGTAGGCTACTTAAAGAACTCCCATTACTTCTTCCCAGACCTAAATGGACCACCATCTACCATCACCATCTCACCAGTGAAAATAAGTAAAGACTATGTGAACCCTTCAAAACCTCTGTGTTGCCTGTTCTCTATACCAGGATACAAAATGTCCTATGAAAATTTTGTATACTTTTTTTGCCTCAACATGGAAGATATAGAAAACACCTAATCTACTGGTTACAAATGGTTATCACTTTTCTGTGCTTTTGGATTATGCAGACAGTCCTTGATGATACCCATAAAATGGTAGAAGTCTCATTTGAGTGTTTGAAATAGATATTGTTGCAGTTAATAGATGATTTCATACATGTTAGTTGGCTTTATTGATCAAATTGTACCACACACAGATGCCATACTGGGCTCAATCACATTACTTGGATGGTAAAAGGTTACTTGAGGGATCTGTAAATACCACTTTTAAATTCAGGTTTGTATTTGCAGATACATACAGGTTTTCTCGCACAATATAAATAGACTTGAACTATCTATCTAACATGAATATCCTCAATGGGAATAGGAAAATCACTTTTTTTTCTGAGCATGGTAGCTCGGACATCCCTTATTTATATTCTGTGTCTTTACTTGCAAAGCTCTATGAAGTTTTACTGAAGTTCCCAAAGGGTTTAATTAAAATATTTGGTCTATTTAATTTCATGTAAATTTCATCATCTCAAAAAGTGAAACCAAAAAAAGCTCTGTTTGTTCATGACTTTGATCTGAGGCCATCAGGGCCTGCATGAGTTTCTCCAGGTTTGGCTAAGGGTCAGGTGCAAGTTGACCCAGTCAAGTTGAAGGTCAGTGAACTTGGGTAAAGAAGGCCATAGCGCTTTTTATACACTACTGAGAATTGCAAGGAGAGTTATCAATGCTGATGCTGAACAAAAAGAAATTATTTTTCCCACAATCCTGACACATATATACCTAGTTCTTTAAAGTACTGTAGCCAGTGTATTAAAAGTGGTATCTTGTTCTTAAGATTTAAACAACTGCTGTTTACTGTTAGCCACTCCCTCTTTACAGCTACTCAACACCACTGGAACACAAGCAGTTACATTTATGCAGCCATTAATCTTTTCATGTCTGAGTTGCCTTTAGTTTGAAACTTTAAAAGGAAGAAGCACATATCAGGAAATTTTTTCATAACTGTTACATAAAGCCTGTTAACAGTACCAAAATATTCAGCAATTTTGTTGAAAAGCTTCATATTCTTTAGGCTACAATTTTTCTTTTTTTAGCTCTTAGGTTGTCACCATACCATGCAGAGAAACAGCGCATTATTACTTCTTGAGATATCTTGTACATGAAGCAGATATAAACATAGACCTGAAATATATCTGAAAGGCAAAGGCAAAGGAAAAACAAACAAACAAACAAACAAACAAACAAACAAAAAGTAGCACCAGTTTATCTTCTGTCTCAAAACCAAGTATACAGTTTATTCACAATAAAAGCATGTGTGGTGCTTATCCTTGTTTGTCTAACAAGTTTAGTTAGCTACTGATGGAAAATTGCTGTAATTAAAAGGTACACTAAAAATAGACATTGCATAAATTATTTAACATGAGAAAAAATATTAATTAAATATTTTTTCCACACAACTTTTAGTATTTTAATTTATTGTAAATAATATCATTGAAAATAAAAAGGAAAAAATATACTTCATGATCTCAGGGCTGCACCCTTCCTGGAGAACCTTACAGTGATCTAGAGGACAACACACGTATTTGTGAGTTTTGCTTTACAGGAAATTTCCAAGGTGTTTCATCTCAGTTCACTAAGAGCATTACTGGGAAAATCTGCTTGCTGGATTCTTGATATCAGTGATAGCACAAAGCATCATATGTATCTTTGGGAAAAACTGAAATTTACCAACAGGGTTAAATCACAGCAAGAGTGGTTGTTTCCCATTTACATACAAAGTTAGGTGTCATGCTTCACAGGTTGGTCATAGGGGATGTGGAAAACACACATAAAGTGCACTTCTCAGAAGAAGACCAATTGAAGCTGCATGTAGATAGAAAGATAGATCCATTTTTCATGTGTTTGTTTGTTTTGGTTTTGTTTTGTTTGCTTGCTTGGTTTGGTTTGGTTAGTTTGTTGTTGTTGTTTGTTTGTGGATTTTTGGGGTTTTTTGTCTTCTTTTGGGTATCAGTCACTGACTTCTTTCCTTTCTGTGCAACTTGCCTCAAGCTGTGAAATACCATCTAGCCTCCAATCTCCTAGGAACAGTAGTCAATCACCTTGGCTCAGTTTTTCCTGGGCTAGAAGCACCTGGGCTAGAAGGGTTCACCTGTGTTGTAGCACAGCACTGCCTCTGGGGAAAATGCAGGAAGAATAACCCCAGGGGGTTTGTGTGAGCCACTTTCCCTGTCCTCATGGGAATGCTGTGGAAGGACACGCTGATAAAATACCCAGTCTGACCTCCTCAGCATGTGGTTGGTCCAGAAACTCCCAGGGTTGCCTTTCGGAGCAGTCCTCTCTGTGACTCTTGTAGTAGAAGAGTGTCACAGGAAACTGAATCAGGAGGAAGAATAGAAGCTCAACAGGAATGCATCACTTTGCCACTAGTATGAAGCTCTAGGCAGTATGATGCATCCTTGCATTGAAGGCTTACTCCAGGAACCCAAGTCTGTCCCTAATTAATAACATAACAAACATCATACATGCTGGTTACTAAAACCACTTTCAACTGAATGAAAAACATCTCACAGTTGCTGCATTTTATTTCCCAACACATCTTTCTGATAACTGAAGGAGCTGCACATTGTCTGTTTTCTGATTATTACCTTCATAATTAACTTAGTGTGAAAGGAAACCAAAGAATTATCTTTCCCATCTCTTCTTGTGCTTCCAGGAATGTGGCTCAGTAACAGGAGAGATGACTAACACTGTCGCAGCTGGATTTAAATGTGCCAATAGAAATTAGTCCTTTTAGATGAAAGGTCCCAGAGTCAACAATTCTTGCTAGCATTCAGCCCATGTAATAAATTTTATCCTCAGGAAATTGCTATTTACCTGGCAGGGAAGAACACACTTTATATGAGTGCACAACCTGTAGAAGTCAGATGATGACTGATATATTGGATTGTTCTGCTAAAAAATGTGCAAAAATGGCGTAAAGTTTTCAAAGGAAGGTGGTGTTATCTGACACTCAAGATGATGTTGTTACTAAGCCTGGCAATTTTGGATCCTCAGAATTATTGACTTTGATTATGCCTTACTAATGGGAAGTAGTAAGGTGTCTTACTGTTTCCATCTCATTGGCAATAGCTTCATTTCTTATACCTTTCTATCAAGTCATTAGAAAAATTCTTATTCCAGAGATGAAAAATGGAAATTACTCTGCCTATCTTAAGAACTCATAAGTATCATATCCTCAAAAGAGATGTTTAAAAAAATCAAGAATTAATTAATCATTCTGCACTTGCTGAAAAGGGCCATGCAATTCTGTTCTCTGAAACCACAGACAGGCTCATCAGCTCTGCTGCCTCACCACATCAGAAGAGTGAAGTGAAATTTGTAAAATTTCTAAAATCTGTAAAAAAACAGTCTGTAAAAATCTGTAAAAAACCCACAGCTACCTGGGACTACTTTTTCATTACTTCTCATCTGGGAGATTGGGTTTTCTTATTTTTTGTGAGAGAATTATTGCATCATAGAATCATAAAATGATTTATATTGGAAGGGATTTTAAAGACCATCCAGTTCCAACTCCCCTGGTCTGTGAAGGGACACCTTCCACTTGACCAGATTGCTCAAAGCCTCGTTCAGCCTGGCCTTGAATGCTGCTGGGGATGGGGCACCCACAACTTCTCTGGGCTGCCTGTGCCAGTGCCTCACCACCCTCACAGCACAGAAGAGGAATGAAGTCACCCCTCAGCTGCTCCTCACAGGACATCCCATTCAGCTCTTTCTCCAGCCTTGTTGACCTCCCCTAGATGCATTTGAGTGCCTCCATGTTCCTATTAAATTGCGGGGACCAGAACTGCACACAGTACTCAAAGTGAGACAGCAGCAATTCTATTCCCATAATAGCTGAAAAAATTGGTACAACTGAGGTTACTACCAAACACTATGTTTAATAATATAGAGTTTCCATCTGCACCCTTCTAATGATCCTGGATTTTATTCAGTGATAGCCACTTTTTAGGAAATTTTAATAGATAATGCCAGTTTTACAAAGAAAAGGAAAATGGTGATGTGATGACAAAGGCATTTTATCATGGAAACACAGAATATGAGTTGGCAGAGAACAATCAGGAGCATAAAGTATGACTCCTCTGCACAGCACATCCCCAAGAATCATAGTATGTGCCTGAGAGTGTTGTCCAAAGTCCTCTTGAGCCCTGCCAGGCTTGGTGCTGTGACCACTTCCCTGGGGAGCCTGTTCCAGCACCCAGCCATCCTGTGGGTGAAGAGCCTTTTCCTGATATCAAACCTAAATCTGCCCTGCCTCAATCTCTGGCCATTTCCTCAAGTCCTATCATTGGGCAGCAGAGAGAAGATGTCAGTACCTACCTGTCTTCTGACCCTCATGAGGAAGTTGCAATTGCAGTGGGTCTCTCCTCAGTCTCCCCTTCTGCAGGCTGAGCAGACCAAATGACCTCAGCCACTCCTCATACAGCTTCAAGGGCATTTAGCATTTTCATTGGCTTCCTCTGAATGTTCTCTTCCTAGTTTAACCTCTTTCTTATTCTGTGTCACCCAGAACTGCCCCCAGCACTTGAGGTGAGGCTGCCCCAGTGCAGAGCAGAGCAGGACAATCCCCTCCCTTGCCTGGCTGTGATGCTGTGCCTGATGCACCCCAGGACATGGGTGGTCCTCCTGGCTGCCAGGACACTGCTGGCTCATGTTCAACTTGCCATTGACCAGGAGCCTCAGGTCACCTTCTGCAGGACTGCTTAAGAATATGAAACTGGTTTTAATGTGTTAGAATGCACTTCCTCCTAGCTCAAGATCCATCTCTGTCAATACACAAAACCAGATACTTATGATATGGTTCTGGCATACACAACTCAAGATTTCTGGAAACATAGCTGAGAAAAACAGCCCACCCCTGGAGAAATGCTTCTAGGAGAACAATGTGATTCATCCTAGACAGGAAACAAAATAAAAGTGTTCACCTTTGCAGTTCAGCACAGAATTATGGAATCACCACATCAAGAAACATGCGAGGGGAGTTAGAGAAAGATGAATTAAAAATGAATGGTTTCCACCATTCAAATTATTCAGGGAACATGTAGAGCACAAAGGCAATAACAAGCTTGTAAACAGTAGAGGAAGCTAAGGTGCATACAGATTTTGTATTCTGGGGTAGTGGGCTCTCCTAAATAGTGCAGTAATGGTGAAGGGGAGGACTAAAGCCTTGTAATTCAAAGAAGGTTTCCTGGAGCATGGCTTTAACAGATTTTAGGACTCTCAGTGTGCACATAACACATGAAGACAGCAGCAAAATTTTCCACTCTCTTGTTAAATCAACAACAGTTGAATCACAGTGGGATCAGGAATGCATCTGTAATGCAGTACTGGCAGCGCAAAGGTGCAGAAATGGGCTGGCACAATCTAACTTTGTGCTTCTCATGTCAAGGTTTGTTCACAGGGAAAAAAACTTGACTCAAAAAAGGTGATATTACTTAGACTTTATGGGACCTGAAATACAGGTACATGTAGCATTGCAAGACAATAGGCCCTTTTGAAACCACACAGTACTACGTGAGAAGAGTGAGAAGATAATCATTAAGGGAAAAAATAGTTGCTATGGACCTTTATCAGCAATATAAGGAAACACTTTAGTGAAGTGGGCACATAAATAGCACCTGCAAATTCTAAGCAGAATGCATAACATAACATGTATGACTGCCAAAATGGATTCAGCTCAGTCCTACTGCTGTTATGAAAGAAAAGTATTCACAGAAATGAGAAGGAACCTCAGTATTTTCACCTATCACTATGGTGTGTGTTTGGTGAGTAAGCAATGGCAGAAATGGAATCATACAAGAGTCACACCTTTTTTTATGGAAATATACCCATTAAAATATTATATGCTTTATTAGAAAATAAAACAAAACAAAAGAGAAAATAAAATCTTCAGGCAATAGACTGATCTCTAAGACTGTATTAGAATTTGATTCTCCAGATTCCACACTATTTATATTTGGAAATCCATGTAATAAGTTGAAATTATTTTGTTATAAAATGAACACATTCCTCGTGAAGTGGATATTGCATTCATAAAAGGGAAGAACATTAGCAGGAAAAATTGAAAAACTATGTCTATGATGTGGTTGTTCTAACATATTAGTATCAAATTAGTCTCCTAATCTTGGTCATGTTGGCTATTCTGAAGCTAGCATTTTACCTTATTTTTCTCATGAATGAAAATCCTAGTAGCTTTGTTTCATTTCAGAGAATGAAAAAAGTGCTTCAACTTAGAGCTTTTTATGAAATCACATTCTTGGGAACTAGCTTTTCTTTCTAAGGCTTTGCATTGATTCAAAGCTGCTGAATAGCACCTGCAAAAGAAGTTGCTACCGATTGCTAACAATTGAGAATGTACTACTTGATTTATCCAGGGAGCTGTAGTGATAGAAAAGTGGCAATCTGCTCCATTTGATAAAAGGTCCACTTAAGATTCAGTAAGAGTGTGTGAATATACTTAAAAGGAATATTCTTTGATCCTTGGAATAAAATCATCACATCAGCTACACTTGATCATGACTTTCAGAAAGCACTATGAGAAAGCCATTGCTGAAAGTATCCAGCTGACCAAAATGCCTGTAATTCAACTATCAGAGCTGTCAAGTGAAAATGAGGCCTTATGCCTCATATTACCAGAAAAGTCACAATATAGTGACCAAATCACATTCTGGCTCACTGCAGAAGTGCCACTCCCTTCCAAACACACGAGATTGACTTTCATGAGAGACTGTACATAATCCAAAAAACCCTGAGATGATAGATGAAATCAATGTAGATGAAGGAAGTATCCTATATGTCAGAAAGCATTGCAGTAGTTCTAATGCTCTGACAGTATCTTAGATGACAGAATAGACCATAAAAATTAGGTTCTGCCTTCTGTACCTAAAGAAGAGATAAAATGATACTAAAATAAAGACATAATAAAATTATGATTAGCAGAGCAATGTAGCAACCCAATACAGAAAGAGGAGAAAAAGATTTGAATCCATGATAAGAGATAGGTTTGGCTTGCCATCTGAAAAACATGTAAAGATGTGGAAAAAATCTAAAATGTACTAAAACGTAGAGTGCATTCTACCACCATCTGGATTAAGAGCATTGAAACAAACTTACAAAAGTGAACATGTGGTGGTGTAGCCAGACAGTTTTAGCCACTCTGAGAACCTTTATCATCTGTTGGTCTTTCTTATAAGAGCTGGAAGAAAACTAAGCAGTATAGAAAATATAACACTGCAAAGAACAGAACTTAAAATCAAATTTCTTAGAAATCACAGTTATATAAATAGAGGTAATTTTTTAAATATCACATATTGGAGGATGACCAGAACTTACAAACTACAGCAAAAAGATAATAACACTTATGTTCCTGGGTGTAAAAATAAATTTCAAAAGAAAGACTGGAATAGCAATACAAAAAGTATAAATAAATCAGTCTGTCAGTCTGTCAGAAATTTGAAGATGGCATCCAGCAGACAATTATTCAAACCATAAAACGTGGTAAACAGCTTCTCTCAGTAGATCACAACATCTCACCTAGACAAAGAGCTCTTCATTTCTTTGTTTGTGGTATGCAAAACAAAGCAATTGTCAACCATGTAAAGGCCATGTAATAAATTGATAATTCTAATCATGTGTGTTTATGCTCTAAAAAGAGTTCCACTGTATCCATATATGGATTTCAACCTACTATATCAGGTATAGGAAGTAGTTTTTTGAAATATTTCCTAGTGCTGCTTTTTTGTCTCTATTGAATACTTTAAGTTATTTTACTTTTCATAAAGTAAATCAGCATAATGTAATGCATTATTGACAATATTATATTGCCCAAATTTTATTAGGAGAAAATATTTTCTAGCTTTAACTACAAGGTGAATAGGAAAATATGAAAATTAATCAAGTCACAGCAAATAGTTTGGGGCTTTAAGAAATACAGAACTTGTGTTGAAAGAACCTACAAGTAGACTTCTTTCCATTGTATGCCTGGGACTTTCAGGGACTACTTCTCATAACTAATCATTTTTATAAATATCTGATATATATAAAAGGAGATGGGAAAAAATTTGTTCATTATCATCACAGGCACAAGGTGATCTTAAGGTGATCATAATTAACAACATGGTTCTATCTATTCAGCATTGTTTCAGTGTCATTTTGCTGTACAATAAAGAAGCCACTTTGCATTGACTCTAGCTGTATGTCCACAGGAAGAGTAAACTGTTTCCTTTTTAGTCCAGGAAGTAGCTGAGCTCCACTGTCCCTGTCAGGGAGTACAAAGTGTAGGGCAGCTTTGCAAAGAATTACTAGCTGGTAGTAGAGTAGATGCTGTCAGGAGAAGCTGAAGGCAAAGTGGAAAAGGTGACAGAATCACAGTATTGGATCACCAAGTCCAATCTATGATCTCACACCTCCTCATCAACCAAACCATGGCACTGAGTGCCACATCCAGTCTTCTTTTAAACACATCCAGGAATGGTGACTCCACCACCTCTCTGGGCAGCTGGGGAGAGGAAGGCAAGAGTCTTACTGTTGTACTTCATCTGTGGAGCAGTTCAGGCATCTGGGTGCATGCAATGAAAATCATGGCCCTGCAACTATTGGTGTAGGGCACAGAACAGTCACACACTGTGTCTTTGTGTTAACAGCCTGAAAATGTGGTTTCTCAGTCCCCCGAGAGAGTTCTGGCCGCTGCTTTGTTTCTTTACAAGGACTCTGCCATATCCCCTGGAAGACTGTAGCAAACTGTGTACTTATAGAAATATCTTGAGATGGCTAGTATGATTACTGTAGACAGTTCACCTTCCTTTTTGAGTCTGGTAGAAAGACATTTTTTCTGATATTATTTCTGTAGACCCTGCTGGAAATAGGAATGCTCTCTCAGGTTGTAGTCCTCTTACATAAAGCCTTGTGAAGGTATGTAAGCAACAAGAATTAGAAAAAGTAGATTTTGCCATTTTTTCATGCTTCCAAAAGGTCTCTTTAGAAAGGCAACTATGTAGAAATCACCTGAAAATTCAAGAACGTGTGGAACTCCCTAGCAGTGAAAAATCTACAACCAGTCCCTGAAACTTGCTCTGTGGGAAAGGAGGGACAAGTTGAACTACTATGGCCAGAGAATTTCCCAGTGTTTCACCTTGTAGGAGTATTTAGGCAATTTGATAACAGAAGAATTTGTGCACTGTGACATTCAGCTGGAAAATTGTGCTCTGGACAGTGAGCTGATATTCCCCACTACACAGGAACTCTTCTATTGAAAGGCAACTTGGAGATGTCATGCTGTGAGTAGACAATGTTTTAAAACTGCAGTTTCTATATCAGCTTGCAACATTTTAACCAAACAGCTCTCAGGAACGTGGATATGAATATTCAGTGTTACTTTATGGAATAGATTACTCTTTCTGGCATTTTTTGCAGTCACTAGAAATACTAAAAATAAGTTCTCTAATTGAGTTTATCAGACCGTTGTATGAAGACTCAGACATTCACATGCTCAATGGCTTTTATTGACTATATAGAAAATTTTTTATAGTAAAATTTTATTATATATCTAAATATGTATTAGTAATAGACCAAGAATTACTGACACCTCTTTTATGCTTCAAAACACAGATAATAAGAGACAGCATGCAAATTATTTTAATGTATCTGATTATTTTGATAAAGAGCTAGAAAGAATAGCACAATGAAACTGTAAGAACAGTATATTCATAAGTTCTTGTGCTTTCTTTAATCATAGCTAAGCTATAAAGAAAATATAAACAGGTACAGATGAAAAAGACATTCAGAATCTGTTCAAATGCAAATAATAGCAATAAAATATAAAACTTGCAATGAAAAAGAAAAAACCTTTATGTGTTAAACTGTTAATTTAACTACATTGTTAGATTAAAACCTCAGAGTCTTAACAAATGAAAAATGGGAACAAAGATTTCTTTATTGCATTAAGTGGCAATCTAACTGTTTGAATTTTTAAAACAATTTTGTTTTTTCCTTTCATTGCAATAACATAAACACATGGATTTCCAAATGCACTAAATTTTTATTATTCCTTGAATCCTAATGCTAATCATTTTTCAATTGCTTAAGGATAGATTGCCATTTAAGGAAGCAACAAAATTATAAACTTTTCAGAACCAATATAAGCCAGCATCCTTCTCAACTGGGTACAATAATAAACTCTGTGAGTCAGCACACAACTGTAAAAAATCTCATGCAAATTTAGGCACTATTTGAAACAGTAGTGTTGAAAATTCAGAGAAAGGCAAAGTAAAGGTGAAGGTAGGCAATGGCCAGATACATAAATTCTAAGAGTGGCGTTTGTTCATTTTCCTGGAAGGATGGATTGTTATTTAGATTACAAAGATATTATGCTGTTCTAACAGAACAGGTTGTTAGGAAGAATAAATGAGTATGAATAAGACTATTTCTTATTTAATGGGACTCTACTTGTCATTACTTATTGGATAAGCATGAATGAAAAATTAAATACAGATTTTGTACGTGTGTGTGTCTGATGAATTGATAGTGAATTGAGAAACTACTTCCAGAGTAATTCTAGCCTAGGAAAATAAAACACTGTGAATCATCAGCTCAGTCTTCATACATGTCCAGCAGTTTCTTAACTGTGCAAAAATTCCTAATTTCCCCTTTTGAACGCAGTATATTTGCCTGGGTAAAAGCTATTATGATCTGCATGTGTCAAATTTTCCCACAGAAGCACATGTATCTAAATCTTGCTTTACACCAACAAAGTCAGTAATAAGATAAAGACATTTCTTGAAAGCAGTGAAATTAAAGGTCACCATTATCACAGAAACATTCCTTGAAGTTTTTCATCAATTTTGAGAGGGTTTTAATGGATTTTACTGAATTTGCTCTTTGAAGTCTCTTTATGTCAGCCTCTGCCAGCCTCTGTCACTTCACTGAAGAACATTTCAGCCATAGTTGCTGCAGCACAGTCATACATAGCACATATTTTTTTTTCTGTATAATATTGTGTAACTTCATGTTCTTATTAAATTCCACAGTTCATTTCAGTCCTTCTTCCCAACTATGCATTATTGGTCATGTCAGTAGGGAAGGTTTTCATTTTCTAGGTCTCTTTTCTTTCAGAAATCACCATGGGCTTAGTAAAATAAGAAATGACTAGTGGAATTAACTGTTATCACTGAATGTGCATTGAAAGATGAACCTAAAAGACAAAGTTTCTGACACACAATCTGCAAGAGTCAAATCCTGTTCCCATTTAAACCTGATGAAATGTTGCCATTGAGAGAGCTGGAGAAAAAAAAAATACTCAAGAAGTAATTTGATTTGTTAGAAGCCTTATTTTTCTACATGCAGAGATTTTAAATTTTTGCCCCTTCCCAAATTTAGCCATCATAATTGTGGGTGGGATTTATTCATTTTTATATTACCTTTTTAACTAAGCTAAAACCTGGCCCAACCCTGTTTAGGTTATTGTGAGGGTTGAATATTTTATCTTGGTGTTAAAATAGTTGTAGAAGTGAAATCAGAAGAGGAATGTGAAGTTATGCAACTATTATAATATAGTTAAATATAGCTTTATGTACCTAAATTATAAAATTTAGGTACATTTTGGTCCCTGGAATTTTTAATAAGATTTTTATAAGGTCTTTGGTTTCTTGTTACCATGATTTGCACGAAGCCTGTCCTATTGATTACTTCTTGATCAAAATAAAATCCTTTGAAGTTAACTTCTTTCATTAACTCTTCCTGGAAATTGTCACATGACTTTTCCCCAGATAAAGCAGAGAAAATTCAATAAATCTAATCTTTCTTATTTTTCATTTCATAATAAATTTTCTTTTTGTTTGAAAATTAAAGCATAATGATAAAATTAGATAACTCTGTGGAGAGGTAAAATGAGTTTCTAGGGCCAGAATATTTGCTAGTCCTGAAATTATTTTTTATATTTTTCCTTTTTCATCCCAAAAAGCCAGCATGGCATTTATTCAAATTATAATTTGTATGTGTGCTTGTTTGTTTTGATTAATTTGAAATATAATTGGGAATCCATTTTTCAAGCAAACCCATCTGAAGTTGCTGCTTTTTGATTTTTTTTCTGATGGCCATGTAGTAAAAGGAGTTCTGTTCTTTTAAAACAGATAATCTTAAAACATAAATCAATTTTCTAGTCTATTTCATAAGTGGTGGTTAGTGTGATTTTTTTTGAGATACAAAGAGTAGGTTTTTGTTGTTCTTTTAAGAAGCTGTCAGACTATCAAGAGAACTGCACTGCATATAGCAACCTCTGTCACAGCCACGAACTATAGATCTTTCCTCTCTTTTGCCAAAAATGAGTGAAAATCTGAATTATGCATTCATTATATTAGTTGAGGAATTGACTTTCTGTTCTCCTCAGAGTTCCAGCACTTCCAAATATAATGGCCAGAAATAAGGAGAAACAAAACCCTTGAGAAATATGCAAAAATTATTTGAGTAGAATGGAAAATTTCCAAACATTCCAGTTACTCCTTCTGTTCATATAAAAACTGAGGAACAATTTTTATAAAATGAAGAGAGAATATTTCCACTAGATTCCAATGCATCCACTGGGTTAGCCCTTTTTCAATCAGCTCTGAGTTATTAATTGCAAATTACAAGTCCACTTGTGGCACTGATATTTTTCTGTCTTCTCTGCAAGGGCTATTAGTGCTTCTATGACAATAGTAATTCCTGCATAGAATATTACTAAGCACGGTCTGTGAAACAAATGAGGGAGAAATTTTGTGCATCCACAAAAGGCAGACAAGTACTAAGGAGAGCACTGGGGATGGATTATTTTCCTTTAAGCTTAACCACCATAACTGCTCAGGCAGAGAAATCTCACAAGAAAGGTCTCAGCTTTTCCTCCTGATAGGCTCTCTTGCCATCTACAGACAGGCTACTTCAAAGATTTAGATGGACAGGTACTGCTGTTTACAAAGTGTCAGGAGATGCAGCAGCAGATAAGAGGAATAACATTTTCTGAGGAAATGACTGAGATGTGTGTGAAAATAGGACAAATATTGTGTGAAATGTGGTTAATATATACAAAGTTTAAAATATGTGAAAGGCTTTGTAAGAGTAAAGAATCAATGAGAAAAGTCAGAAATAAGGGGGGAGATGTTTTCTTAGCAGTGCTTTTGTCATTCCAACTCTAAATAAGCAATTCTTCTCATAATCCTTTCATTATGAAAATGTGAAATATACCTCTGCAGAAGTGATCTATAGAGAAGTAGTTTTAAAACTACACTTGCTACATAGATTGACATTCAAATTACTGTATTTTTCTTCACTCATGTATTTTAAGCCTATATGGATGACAGAAGGATGTAACAGAGCCAAAAGATGAATAAATTATCTGAAGAGAGTTATTCTGAAGGTTATTTATTATCACCTGCTCTCACATCTGTAAACAGATGTGGGTTATTTCCTGTATTTTACCATGGTGTTAGGAAAGTTTTCTATGTACACTATCTTGTCAGATATGGATGAGCTTGTGAAAGCTGACAAGACGTTGATGCGTCCCTTATATTTTGCATTCATCTTTTACGTTTAAAGTTTGTGAGGTCACCAGCTTGTAAATGTCCTAGCAACAGGGTCCACATCTGCAGTGAGGATGGAACTAAAAAAAAATTAATCCAGAAGAGAAAAGTGGATCTAGAGGACAAGCTGGAGTCTTACCATTTCATGCAGCTTTGCTGGACAAATCTGGAGGGTGTTTTTATATATTTGCTTTCCTTATTGTTTTTGAAAGATTCAAGATGCTGGGCGAGGTCTTTATGCTAGAGGAAAACCTCTGGCTTTCTGTTTTCCTACCAGATAAGTTTAGACTACAGGTCAGAGTAATATTACTTCAGGTTAATGGGTTTGCTGTTTTGTTTTATTGTTTTGTTTTTCTCCTATTCATTGATACTCCCTGTGTAACTCTGGTCTCATAAGCACACTGACATTTTTCAAACAAGAATGAACAAGAAAAGGTGAATTTTACACTTTTTGGGAATTTCAGGATAGCTGCAAGGATAATGCCATAGACTTTTTACTGTATCAGTCTCTTGACAGTCTCATTCAATAAGGAAACTGTTGCTGTTTGAATGTCAAATTTCTTTGAAATGATTCCCTTATTCCATACTAAGACCCATCCAGGTAAGGACAAGGCTGCTAATACAACAGACAGGTGTACATAGTCACCCCTTCTACTTCAGCTTGACAGCAGAGTCCAGATTGCTCTAAGCAACCCAATCTAGTTGGAGCTGTGCCTGCCCATGATGAGGGCTTGGACTGGGTGACCTTTAAAGGCCCTTCCAACCCTGATCCTTCTGTGATTCTCTCATTTTGCATTTGAGCACTGACCAAAATAACCTCCTCTCAAAGCTGATTCCCTTCACCTGGAATGAGTATCATGCTGCCTCCTTGCCAGAGGATGAGGATTGTAACAGCAGTACACTAACCTTCAGCTCCAGTAAAGCAAAAAGGCAAGGTTTTCTTGGTAAGAAACAGGCTAAGCTAACAGGTCTAGCTACTCCCTTTCAGAGGAGAGTTTAAACTCAAATAACAGATAACATAGAATGTGGTTGAATTAAAGGGAAGGATGGGAAAAGAGATATTTTGTGTGTCCCTGAGGACACATAGGATTTAGCAGATCTTTTTCTTAGCATCCCATATATAGACAAAAGCCTTAATGCTTTATGCAGTCCTGAAAGGTAAGTCTTTTACCTTTCTTCAGGTCTCTACTAGCTTTTCTGCATCTGGTGTAGTATCAGCTCATCCATTGATTTTTAGCTGATTTTTATGTTTATACAAACATGGTATAGAATGATGCCAGAGAAGCAATTAGCCTTCAGCAAGAGGGTTATTTGCTTCAATGTTTGAGAGGATAGTGTTCTAATACAACTAAACCTATTTACTCTCAGGCACTCAGCTTCAGCTCCATTAATTTCAGTTTACTGTGACACTCTATAATTTATTCTTCCCAAGATTTACATGCATCTGCACTACCATTAGTTGCATTTGTTGTGCTATTAGCTTTAAACTTTTATAAATATCACAGTGATGGCAAATAAAGTGTCAAGGAAAGTGGATGATGTATGAAAGAGTATTAATATCTGTCTGGAAAGACGCACTAAATTTCTTCAGGGAATATATCACCTCCCATAAGATAATTATTAAGGTTATCTTGGGTTTTGAGGCTTATTGCTGAAGTGTATTGATTCTTTATAATGTCAGTAGTTCTTTAGGTGTAAAAATTGATGTTACCATGAGAGTTGTAACTTGTGTGTCTCTCTCTCTGGTGCTTCCATCTAAATTTTGTGCAAATTAAAGATACCAGAACACCTAGTTATCACCCTGTAAGACTTTCAGTGAAGCTTCTGTGGTAGAAAGAAATGGCTTTTCTTCCCTAGGGGTGAGACCATCCTTTATGGTGTGATTCTCAAAATACAGAAAATTATATTTGGGTTGCCTTGCATGAAAGTGCCAAATAACATAAAAGGTTATATCTCCCAGTCCTTTGTAACTTTTGCAATTCTGTTTTGAATATTTTCAGGAGATGGGAGGCATGTAGGACCACAAAGGTGAGACCAGGTGATAGTCCTAAATGTCCTAAGCTACCAATGTATGTCAGAACAGTTGCTATATAATTCAAATCTCAAAAAAAGGAAGTAAGACCATGCACCTCCTACCCCTGTCTTTTTTCCTTTTTTTTTTTTTTTCATCACTAGAACAAAAGAGTGTGAAAAGGGAAAAATGATAAAATGAGATCAATAAATATTTAATATGAATAATAATGTCCTTAGGAATGATTAGGAAATCTGTGTAGCTATTAGCTTGTTGTCTTGCACAGAATAGGAATTTAATTAGAATCTGGGTCCAGCATTCCTGTTGTAAAAAACAGAGTTATGATTCTGCTAGCCCCAGAAAAAAAGTGTAATCTCTTTTCATTTTTATTTTGCTATATACACCTGTATTGCTCTTTAGAAATTTGATTGGTTTCATACTGAAATCCCAACAAAAGAAAAGCAGAGGGAAGTTCGGCAAAAGTGATGACTTTTCAATGCATTTTTGAATATAAAAAAAAAAAAAATGAGCTTTCAAGCTGTCTGTGTAGGTACACAATCACCTTTCATACAGAAGGACTCTTGTTGATTGTTTCAAATCTCAAGTTCTTGTTCACACTTAGTTGTGTAATGTTCTTGGATTTCTGCGAAGCTTTTGATACTGTTTCTCCCAGGACCCTTCTGGGCAAAATGTCCAGCCTACAGCTGGCAAACACATCATGTCATGGCTGAGAACACAGGCACAAAAGGTTACAGTGAACGGGCTGACAACAGGTTTGAGGCCTGTCACAAGTGGGTTCTTCCATCCTTGGCCCTGCGCTCTTCAAAATGCTCATAAATTATTTGGATGCAGGACTCAAAGGGATACTAAGCAAATTTACCAAAAACACAGCACTGGGAGGTTTTTTTTTTTCAAAGCCCTTTGAAGGAAAGGAGGCTCTACAGACAGACGTTGATGAATTAGAGAGCTCATGGCAAATCATCAACCATATGAAGTTCAACAAAGAGAAAATTCTGCATCTGGAATAGAGTAATCCTGAATGTACAGACAGAGTAAGGAATGAGATGCTGGAAAGCAGTGCCATTGAAAGGGACCTGGGGATCCAAGTTGAACATGAGCCAGCAGTGCCCTGGCAGCCAGGGGGCCACCTGTGTCCTGGGGGGCATCAGGCACAGCATCACAGCCAGGCAAGGGAGGGGATTGTCCTGCTCTGCTCTGCACTGGGGCGGTCTCACCTCGAGTGCTGGGGGCAGTTCTGGGTGACACAGAAGACAAAAAATCTATTAGAGAGCACTCAGAGGAAGGCAATGAAGATGGTGAAGGGCCTTGAGGTGAAGCCATACGAGGAGCAGCTGAGGTCACTTGGTCTGTTCAACCTGGAGGAGATTGAGGGGAGACTTCACTGCAGTTACAACTTCCTTGTGAGAGAAGAAGATGGGCAGAATATCTCTTCTCTGTGGTGACAGTGGATAGGGCTCAAGTTCAGCCCAATAGAGTTCAAGGAGTGCTTGGATAATGCTCTTGAACACATTATGTGACTCTGGGGATGTGTTGTTCAGGGCCAGAATTTGGACTCTATGATCTTTGTGCGTCCTTTCCACAGTTAATTCTCTGTTTCTGTGTCTCCAGGTAAAAATTAAACTACCACCTGTTGTATGTATAATTAAAATAATGAAAAATTTGATCTTTTTTTTTTAATTCTCTTAAAAGACCTCATATGTGTAGGTGCCTTTTTGTGCCATTTTACACAAACTGGTGAAGGGTATTTCTTTTAGTATCATAACCTAAGAGACTGGCATCTGTGACCCAACACAAAACTGACTGCATAACAAAGATTTGGAGAAATATGGGCATCTGCAAATTAAGGCCTACATCTCCTCAGCCACACTAAGTGACAGTGTAGTTATTAGACAGTGCTGATAATTGTTGTTCGGGCTTGATCCTCCTTCCGATCAGGCTGCATCAGTGGGATTCTTGCCATTGAGGGGAATAATATAAAGTTTTGGTCCTGTTTCCTCTGCAAAGCAACAATAGTGTGTTTGATTTTGTAACTTGAAGGAGGATAACATATTTGTAGATTCTGATAAGTTTCTTATTTACTAACAATTTAGACAAACTGATACATTTTTCTGACAAAAGAAAGTAGTTATCATTTTAAAAAGAGAGTAAATTCCATTCCTCAAGCGTGATTGTGAAATATTGTCCTGTATATTAATCATCCAAACAGAAGATTCTGTTTGGTTCTTTGAACTTGCACTTGTAGGCAAGTTTGATCATAATTTTCCAGACAGTACAGCAATAATCTGAAATAAAGGATCATGGACAGTGAAATGGTGCCGATGTAGATAATTCATGTTTTGACAGTTCATCAAGACAAGGGTAATTTGATCACATTGGTCATCTGCTCATTTAATCTTTTCATGTGGTGAAATGAAATAACCTTTAAGGGTAAGAAATTGTTATTTAAAACACCTCAGGTTTTGGTAAGTTGTATGTATAACCTTTTGCCTGACTGTAGATATATTAAATTTCAGGAAGCTCACAGTTGTACTTGGAGAGGGTCCCAAAATGAGGGTGAGACTCTGTTTTGCATCTTACAAATTGTGATATCTTTGGATCCTTTTCTGAGTAGTCCTACATATATTAATACATGGAAAAGGGAATGCAAGCAAAAGAGAGGGGTTGTGATTAATACATAGCATGTTTCTTAGTGTTCAAAATGCACTCATGTCTTTGAACTTAAAAATTTGCCAGTTGAGTGAAATTTAAACCTATTTTAGAAGTTTATTAGCTGTTACTAAAGGTTGCAACAAAACTCTTGGCTTTTCTCTTTTTTTATTTGAACTCATTACTAATATATTTGATGCTAACTTTACTTTTTAGCATTGTGGAATACCTGTGGTACCAACAGGAATATCACTACACCAGCATTGATGATCTCTACTTCTTATCACTTAGTATTCTATTCTTGTCAATAGAGTGATTTTTTTTAATAAAATTTTCCTCTCACAGAAATCATGTCATTATAATTAAGGGTTCAACTGGGACCTAACAGAGAATGTCAACTCTGAGAAAAAAATGGGCAAATACACATTTGAATGACACGGTCTTCTGCTTTACTTTTATGTCTCTGTTAATAGTTGCATAACAATGAAAAGAGAAGGATGACTGTTTGCAGTCAGTTGTCTACAGCTATCACTTCTTTTGGCAAGCAGGAGGATTTCAGGCTTTATGTAATGTCCAAAAAATATACTTCAATGAAATAGCACCAGCATCACAAACTGTTGGCTTATCCATTTTCCTTCCTTGGCTTTCTTCCTGCAAAGTTCATTTAAAATATACTGACTGGAGCCAAAATGCATCATGCAATTTTCTAACATGCATTTCTTCATGAAAGATAATGTGGTACATCAACGCTTATACAACTTTAAATAAGGTTGAAGTTAAACAAGATTTGTATTGTTCTGTGGGATTGAAAAAGAGTGGGAGAATGAAATTCTGATGTGCTGTGGGTTAATGCAGTTGCACAGAACATGAAAACAAGAAAGGATGAGTTTCTAAAAACAAAATTAAAGATGCCATTCTCTGAAAATTTGAAGTACTATAGAGGTGACTGTCTTCATTGTAGTACAACTGATGTGTCCTGGAGTGGTAACCTTGCCTGTGCATGTTTAATGACACTGCTAGTCACAATAAAAGAGTCCTTTCAACAAAAAATTTCCAGGTTGACCATTCTGCTGATAGAAAAACTGACCTCCTTGTTTCTTTTTGCTGGGAGCACAGGTCGGGGGATTTTCTCTTCTGAAAGCTGCCTTGTGGCCACAGTTGTGGCTCAGGTACTGTAATGTCTTGACCTCTGTCAAAAAGACTTGAGGCTGAACCTGTGCTTATGCCTGTAAGCTTCATGGATGACTTGAGGGAATTTGAGAAGCATCTGGACTGTGGGCAGGCAGGTCCTTGGGGCATGTGAACCCGTATATTCAAGATATGAAGATATAACCTGCTTAAACAAGGCGTTTCCTATAAAGGAGTTCATTGAACTTAGCAAATGCATTCACATGTAGAAATGTTCTAACTATTTAAAATAACTAATAACTAATAATAATAATAATAATAATAATAATAATAATAATAATAGTAATAGTAATAATAATAATAGTTTCTGTTTTCATTCCTCTAAGAAAAACCTAAACATAGTGGTATCTTTTTCATTCTTAATGTTACTCATTTTACATTGCTTGATGAAAGTGAGGCAATTTTCACAGCTGAAGAGCAGTCATTGCTACACATTTGATAGTTTTGTCAAACATAAATTACTAATTTTTCTACACAATAATCTTCTTTTCCTACATGCTGAACGTAATATAAGCTAGTTTAACGGCAAGTCCAGCTATTAAATCCACATGAGTTTTCACAAATAGAAGAAGTTATACAAGGACTGCAGAAAGCTGTGCTCATTCTTCCATTCATGCTTATTTTGTTTTTGGTAGCACCTCTGAGTTTTTTTCTTGTGTGACTTGTTAAGCATTGTAGTAATTCAGCTTTAAAAGGCATCACCATAACATTTGTTGCTTTCTTCTTATAAGGAGGTTGTATGAAAGCATATTCCTCCTCTACTTATTACATTTAAGAGCTGCAAAACTTGGACTGATTGGGTAAACAAGGGTGACTATGGGGCTGTTCAAACTTGAACATTCAAAATCCTCTTATACCTTCCAGTAGATAAAATCTTATCAGTCTTATTTACTGGTGTAGTTAGACTGCATTAGGGTCATATACATGCATGGATATTGTGCTGCTATATGAATAAAAATCTCAGTTTCTTTTTATAGAGACACTAAAATACTCAAGCAAGGTAAAATTACCACAGTTGAGACTTTTAAAATACACTAACCTGTAAAGCTGTGAGAGCTGACAACACTGCATCTACCTTACAGTAGGAAAACAAGATCCAGTGTTTTAAAGGACAGAAGAATTAAACCTGAAAAATTATGTACAGACATACTTTCACAAAATGTTTTGTATAAGCTCCTTCCAGGGAGAGATGTAAAGAGATGCTTTGCATGGTGTTTTGGATTAAATGGGAGCATTGCTGATCATAGGAGTTCCAGACTGTGTTATGTTCTTCATTGCATTTCTAAAGCATGGAGTGCAATTGCAAGAGTACCCTGGTCTCTACTACAGTATTGCAAATGTTTCTTGCACAATTTATGTCTTTCACTATTTCATATCTGTCCATGCTCCTACTCACAGACCCGTTGGTAATGATAATATAGCCAACCTAAAATCTAGCTTCTGTAATAACTTCATGTTATCTGCCCACCACTCCCAGTATCCCCTTTCACATGTGTGAAACAGCTGAGTTTTCATAGCCAAAAGAAGGCCTGTGCACATACATTGAGCAAGCAAGTTTTTAGAGGATGTACATTATTTTTGGCATTGTCTACAAAGTACTGTTTGGGAGAGACATTGGCAAATAAACATTTCCTAATAGGAAATGTCAAAGTTGTTTTAATATGTAATATAGGTGGCAGCATCCTGGCACCTTGGTATGATGAAGGTTCTCCTCTGCTTAATCCAGTGCTGGCCTGGGCAAACCCCATGAAGTGGACAGGAGTTGGCTTTCTCAGGTTCATGCTCTTGTCATCTTGCCAGGAGCAGCCAGGCATAACATATGGTTGTGATTTGAATCCTTAGTGAGAGAGCACTGGGACTCAACACACAGGAGCTAGAATGGACAGCTATCACAGCTATCAAAGTTTTCTGGTGGACCAGCAGACCATTTCATTATTCCATGAGAAAACTTCCAAGCATAAGATACACAGTGGTGAGTTACAGGATGTGGAAGTGTAACCATGTCGGAACCCAGGATGTCTCTCTGACAGTCCTGGATGATCCGAGTCCCAGCCCATGGGGCTTTGAAGCCCTGGTAGAGAGGTCAGAGACCCTGGCATGCAGCCAAAGACCCCTGTGGTTTTGAGTTTGACCCATGGAAAAAATTGCCACCTTTGTATGAGGAATTGGAAGTCACAAAAGTTTAGACAGCATAGTAGTAGTAGTTGTAAGGTGAAAAAGGAAATTTTGGGATTTTGTACATGGGGGTTTAAGGTTCTAAGATGGAGGAATTAGGGCGTGCCGTGTCCTTTCTTTTTTCTAACGTCCATCTTTCTATGTGGTGTTGGCATTCTTAGATGGGCCCAGAGTAGAAATTCACTGTCTAACATAGGTGATAGGGATTGGAACATAACTGTAAATATGGAATACGTAGTTTATAGTATAAAAGACAACACCAGCCCCATGGGAGGGCAGTGTACCTTGGACTGACCTGCTGAACAGACCTCAGCAGCTCAGACAGAAAATGTTTTTAGATAAGAAATAATAAACAGCCTTGAGACCGACAGCCGAAGTCTTCTGACTCCTTCGACAGCTGGGTTGAGGAAAAAAGACTTTTTACCAAAACCTCAGGGTCATCTTGACCAGAGGAGATCCCGAGATAACCACAGGTTTCTTAGGAAAAGAGTATCTTTGTAAAGATTCAGAGGGAGTTTTAGAGTAATGTTTGGGCAACATTATAGCAATATTTTTTTTGTTTGGAAAAACGTAAATAAACAGTCAAAAGCAGAGATCCCATACTGCCTCCTTTCCACTGTTGCTCCCCTTAATTCCCTGTGTGAGATGACAACAGATAGAAATAGGCTGCTTTGCTGGAGACAAATATTCCATCCAGACCATTCCTGTGCCATTCCTGTGCAACTGTGTTGAAACTGCTGCATTACTTTCACTGCCCTGGACAAACAGCAGCAAACACCAGAAATGAGCATCTCAATCAACACCCTTTGTTCAGGGGCCACAAATGCCAAGCAGTGGCATGGCACTCAGAAAATGTGCCAAATGTGCTGATCCCAGACTGAGTCATGCAAGCACTGAGTCTGGCAAAACCACATTTCTTTAAGCAAGACACTGCACTTGAATTAAATATGCAGACAAGATTTTTTATTTACATAAAATATCAGGTTGGGGATTTTTAGTTTGTTTTGACATGCATAATCACCATGTTTACCTCTTGTTTGAAACATGTGGAGGGAAGTTTGGCATTTCAGATACTGGTGTGGTAATTTGGTTATTCCTGACTTTCTTATGGTGATCACTTCTATGACACCACCAGATGCCCTTTGTGACCAATGATAACTTGTTTTACGTTTGCTGTCAGCAAGTCAAAGTTCAGTTTTCACATTAAGTTACTTTATAGAAGGGTATTCACACAGCTGATTGAAATAAATTATAAAGGTCGGTTATCAAGTTATCTACTGTCATGATTGCCAAGTTTTTTCTATGGCACGTGGCCAGGTTTAATTAATGGTTTAGGATGAGTCTTCAGATGTACGAAAAACTCTTTTTTCCTGATCCCACCAAGTATGTCACAAAATTCTGTCACAGACCTAAGCAACTCTTATTGTTAAGTAAACAAGGAAGAGCCCTCAAAAATCTAAGGTTTAGGAAAAAGATCATAATCTGCTTCCTTTTTCTGTTCCTTTAGATGAGTTTCAATTGGACGTGCCATTTAAAACAATGAGCCAATTTCCAGGGAAGGGGCAGTGTCAGCTCTTGGTAAAGGGTAATTTCTCACAAAATTCACAGTAAATCAGTAGCCCAGTGACTCTGTGTGGCTACCTTTTGTACCCTGTCTACCCTACAGGCCTCTCAATCCTCTCTGCCCAAAAAAATGCTTCTGAATAACCTTTTAAGTGTTCCTTTGCTGCTGTCATTCCTAGGAAAAGACAGTAGTCACTTATCCTTTTAAGACTGGACTGACTTGAGGCCTGACTGAGAAAGCAATGACCTGCTTGGTCTGGAAGTTTCAGTGGGGCATCAGTTTTCAAGGACGAGAGCACTTCATGGAGAATCTTTCTTGGCTCTTGCTAAGGCTGGTGCTGCATGTTGGAAGTTCACCTCATGATGGTTACCTTTAGTTTAACAACTTTTGTTTCCCCTTCTGCTCTAAAGCTTTTGACATTCTTATAGAAGACCAGAAAAATATTTGGATAAATTTATTGTGGCAGCAGAGAGCAATAAGTGAAGGCTTTAAAGTACAATTTCATACTTTGTTATTCTAAATACCAGTTCTTTATTTCATTTACATTTTCATGTCTATTGCTAGTTCATAGCATACTGGTCATCACATCTTTTCAACAATTTTACATAAGGAAAGGAAAATACTATTCATAATGAAAAGAGTCTTGGGAATTATAGACTTGATAATGGCTGTATTAAAGTGAAATAACTGAACATAAAAATGTGTTGTGAGTGTAAAGTAGAGAAATCAATGCAAGAAACCCCTACACGTTGCTTGTAAATGACCACTGAATACCAGAGAATTGTAGTCAATTTTGGTTATAACAACTATGTATATTGTGCTTACTGACAGCTAACCTCCAGGTATTCTTGAAGCAGAAGGAACAGGAAGCAACTGCAGGATTTAGCAAGCTGAATAGTATTTAACTTAATTACAGCAGACATTATAATTGAAACATACATAAAACTGGTAGCTAGATTTTTCAAATGTAAGTATGATTATGACTGTTA
This sequence comes from Urocynchramus pylzowi, assembly GCA_013397555.1. NCBI lineage: Eukaryota > Metazoa > Chordata > Aves > Passeriformes > Fringillidae > Urocynchramus > Urocynchramus pylzowi. The sequence continues at coordinate 1,555,656 of VZRH01001838.1, forward strand.
AAGACATTAATCAAATATCCTGGATATTTTTCAGTTTACATGTTTATAAAATAATGTCTCATTAGTGTCTTATTGCTAATAATGCTATGTCTGTACTAAATGTCACTTGAATGAGGAAGGTGGAGAGGTGGAATAATACAATGAAATACAAGAAGCTTGCTTTAAAAAAAACCTAACCATTTTCTCTATTTATGTTAGAGGTCTGCAGGTAGTAATATAATTTTATCTGCCCATTTTCTTATAAGCAGAATATGAAATGCTTTCTGAAGTTCATTTTTTGAAATAAACAGATAATACAATGCAAAATAAAAAAAAAGTACTAAGAAATTAAGATTCCCATTTTTGATCCATCATTTGAAGAGAAGAATAGAAAAAAAAAGGAACAAAACCAGCACATATTTGAAGTGGCTGTTCTAGAAATTATAGTCTGAATAGACTATAATATTTGTGCAACAAGAAAGAGTAGAAAAAGGAAAACATCGGTGTTTCTGATAGACCTGGAAGAACCCCTGCCTGAAAAGAGAATCTTCCCTCTTAAACAGATATTCCTTGGACCTGGCTATCCTCTATACCTAGTAACTGAATCACTGTAAAAAAGTTATTTTCCCTATTTTCTCATTCTGTGCTGTTTATCTTAATTATTATATTAGTGAGAGTTTAACTCTCTGTCTATGTCTACTGCTTTTTATCTGATCCTTGCTCTGGATGACTTCTCCTATCTTAATTACTGTTTCTTGGGTCTGTATGGTCAATTATATATCAGTATGTCAGTGCAACAGATCAGGACCAGACTTTATGCAGACTTTATGCATTTACAGAAGGCTGATCATCTTTATTAAGAAACCCACACTTTTATACCCATACTTTTATACTAGTTTACTACAGGTGGAACTAATTGGTCCTCCAATCAAAACACCATCACCATTGGCTAATTAAGAAACCACCCTTTGGCAAACAAATCTCCTCAACATTCTACATGTTCACAATACCAGGTGCAGCAAGTTAAGATAAGAATTGATTATCACTCTTTTCTCTGATCATCTCACAGCCTTTCCCAGAATGATGCCTGGGAAAGTTGTGTTTCTGTCTGTGGCCACAGAGCTGCTGCAACATCAGTGAGAAATATCTTGCAAACAAATTTGTTTGAATTTGTTTGAAATACCCAAACTTGCATGAAAAAGGGGAGGACGCAGAGACTGGATAGCTTATTCCACTTCATTAACAAGAAATTTTCATCCCCATAACTTCTAGCTGAGATGTTTTCTCACAATAACTTTCTGCTAGGTTTTCTTAAGAGGCCCAGCCACAAGGCAAGAATTTTGTCAAAAGTGAGAGAAACATACAGAATGAGTAATTATTTTTAAAAAAAGTGTTAAATTGCCAAAAACTCTGAAAAAATGAATCCTTTCTTTATAATACAAATGGAAAAGCAGCACCAAGACACAGTGCAAATCAGTTGTGCTCCCTTTAATTGCTGAATCTGGACTCCTACAGTGTTGTCTTTTTAGCAACACTTTTTAGAGAAAAATTCCTTTGATAGTTTCACCAAAGTTTTATTTTGAGAATGTTTAAACCCATAGTGACTGCAGAGAAATTTGAGGATCAATACACATCATCTTTTGAAGTTATTGGGCAAGGATTTTGTTTTAGAAGCAGACATCTTGAATGATAATTGACACCTTAAGTTTCTGTAGCAGAGGAATAAAATAACTAGGACATATTCAGAAATAAACTATTGACTTTTCCAACAAGCTTTCTATTGTTGCACCTTTCTTAAGAAAAACAAATCTATTCTTCACTATGCAGTTGCACACCTTATAACTATTCGCCTAGGATAATTTGTGGGGATATTATTCTTATAGAAAGGAGAAAGAGCAAAAATTCAGTATAAAATTAGGAAGTTCTTGAATGGTCTTAGAATTCTAGGAAGAAGACTTATCTGTATTTAAATGGAAAGGTAAGATTTCTATGCTCATTTAATCAGTTGGTGCATTTATGCTATGGTGTAAAGCAAATATGGAACTCTGTTAACTAAGTAAACTAAGCTAGTTTGGAAATTTGGAGCAGGTGTCATAGGCTATACTGGGCAGTGCCTGCCAGGAACTGCTTAGTGTTTCTGCTTGGCAGAGTCTCAGGAACTCTATATCTCGCTCTGTGGGGTGATGACAGCATGTCCAATAATGTCTTGAAAACCTGGCCTACCTACAGTTCTATAAAGAGGTTATACGTGCACATGTGTGAGTATCCATCAAAGTGTGTGTGTGTGAAGTATGCCCTACAGAGAGAAACATTTTTCTGAAATACGAGTATTTTCTTGTAGTATTTCTCCTTCATGATATCTTTCTGTTAACCACTTCAGCACAGTGAGAAGAATTAGCTTTCAAATGCAAGTCAGATTTCTAGAATCACAGAAGCATTTTCAGACATGTTGGTGTTTCTCTGAACTGGACAGTTGAAGCTGCAAAGCTCACTGACAGCCAAATGAGCTTCCTTCTCACATCACTGTCTCAGCTAGACCTAGGGATATTGCAGCAAAATGTTTGTTAAAACTAGCTACCTGATATTCAGCAATGCTCATATTAACATTAAAGACTGCTTGAATGCGTTCACATCTAAACATATGTGTGGGATGTAATTTCTAATTCATGATAGCTATAAGGATTAATTTCCTAAAGAATATATAAATGTTTCATACATGCAATTATAGCGATATAAACAGCTTTAATTATGATCCTAGCATAACATAAATGTTAAATTTTTTTCCAATTGAAACAGTGTTAAATACATATCTTTGATCAATAAGGAAACAATAGAATAAATTAATCAGCAACATTTTTATTCTAAACTTCAAAGGGCGATATTTCTACAGAGGTCTAAAGACAGGACAGCATGAAGAATTATTTAGTGTAAAATTGTGATAACTGCATATTATTTTAAATTTATCTTTTTTCTTATTTGTTTCTACTTTCTATTGGAAAAGCTGAAATGCAGATTTCTGATACCTGAAAATAATTATTTGTTATCTTATTGTGTTTCTTCACAATATTATTAAAGCAACCTATTGTGCTTTGCCTCTTGAGAGAGGCAAAGTATAAAAATCCTGCTTAATCCTGTTCCCTGATGTCTGACTTCCTAACTAGAGTAAGGGTCACCTAGTATTTTAGATAATATCACATCTTCTGAATTACTTTCTTAATAACATTATTTTCAAATGGAAAAAAAAATATTTTACTTTGCTGATTTAATATAAATCAGTGAATGATCTTGTTGATTATGGTGAAAAAAACCCTCATGCACTTCTTCCCTGCAATCACCATATATTGTCTTTCATAGCACTAATTTTTTCTTCTGATTTTTTTTAACCTAATGAAAATTTTGTTAAATAAAATTGAATAGTTTGTAGAAAAATCTGACAATACGTGGAGTTGTTCCTTTGAGAACTGCTGGAGTTGTTCCTTTGAGAACAAACATATACAGTACAACTCCTGCACCTACACAGGACAATCCCTGATAGTGGCATCATATGCCTGAGAGTACTGTCCAAAGGATTCCTGAGCTCTGTATGGATGTGTAAGTGAGGGCAGCTATATAGTCCTTAAGTCAAAAATGCTCCTAACATGGGGCATGTTTTGGGTCTCAATCCTACCTTCTTGTCTGACTGAACTAAATATGGCAAACTCTTAAAGGTCTATTGAACTTTGCAGAGTGATGTATGGAGAATTGATTTCCCAAGTTTGTAAACCAATTTTTAAAGTGTTTTTGGTACTTACTGTAGGGGAGTTATGATACGAATAGAAATTACTGTCATTAGAAACCTTGAAAGATTAATATACCTAAGAAAAAACCTTTAGAAATGGCTAAGTCTACCTGAAGTTTAAATAGATAATCTTTATTAATAGGCCTTATACCATTCCATAACTCAAATATTCAGAACCTGAAGTCAGATTATTTTAGAATAATGTCTTAGATGAGGTGGGAGACCATTACTAATTTTAGGGTTGTGTTTGTTTAAGAAAAGACTGCTGTTGACTGATGCACAAATAGACTCAAGAATATCTCAGAGTTTTCTTTACCTTACATTAAGCTCATTAACTGAACAGAACTTTTTAAAAAACACACATAAACACTTTTCACATATCATTGTGCTATGAATATAGATTGCAGTTGCAAATAATTCTGGCAGCCTGCTGAGGTTTTGTAGGTTTTTTTAAAGATACATTCAAGACTGTATAATGTTAATCCATCTGAGTACAGGGGAAAAAAAGAAAGTCAATAAAGATGTTGCAGAAAGGTGGAAATTACACCTTCCTGTGTTAGCAACAACTTACCCCCTAAGAAGAGCTTATTTTCAGCAATTTTTGCTAGGAACTTTGACAAGGATGGAGGGACCCAATTACAATCACCAGAGGACAATGGTCTGCTGCTAGTTAGTTTTGCAGCAGACAGATGCAGAATTTCTGCATGCTTCAAGGAGCCTTCAATTGCCCTTTTATGCTTCTTACTCATTTCATAAGTAGAATTGCAGCTGATGAGTACAATTGCAGTCTGTCTGGCATCCCGGGGTGGATGAGGAGCACAGAGTGAGGAACTCCAAATGGCTTTTTCCTAGCACACACAAACTCTATTACATGTTCACCAGAGAGAGCTCATGGAGAAAGTCTGAACTAGAGTTTTGTACCACAGATACTTTACTGGACAAACTGAATGATCCAAATATTTTCCAGTAAAAAATTAACTGAAAAGATATCACACTGAAGAAGGAAATGGAAGCATCTGACAATCCTCTGTGGCTGTAAACTGTGTTCTTTCCATAGAAACCCTTTCCTCTCTCATTCTTCAAAAAGAAACTCAGGTCAGACAGTTTTGTATAAATATATGTTTTGTACCAGAATTGTCAAATGGCAATATTAACCAGATATCTGGTCCTTGATCTTTGATGGGACAGTAGCTGCAGTCACTGGAAACCTGCTGGGATTTTTAGAGAAAATTGATTTGCTTTCTGATGTGAACAGTTGCAAAAAAAAAAAAAAAAGGAATAAGTATGTCTTCAAAGTTTATTTCCCGTACCTCTAGCTCATTCATTGGGAAGGTGAAGAACATAAGCAAGCAGTTTTCACAGGTTTTCGTGCTGTATTTAAGATTTTCAGAAAAGCATAAAACACAGCCATAGTAGGAAGGTACAACCCCTACTTTGGGAAAAATCTCATCTTCTTTCCCTAAGTAGCTTACCATTCTACACAAGTTTCAGAATATTCATGTGTAAAACCATCCTCTGCAGATCTCCTAATATAGGGATGAGTTCTCATTCAAGTATAGCAACTGAACTTGAAACTAATTTATCTTCTCTTTACAAATAACCTGCAATTAAACAAGGGATTGTTACCAAACACTTTTATCTGTATCAATAGCCATTTTTTGAAAATAATGTTTTATAAACATCTTCTGTATGAAAATGTTTCTTCTAATTCCTTTTATAAAACTTATTGGGGTTTGGTCTGGGATGGTTAGGTTTGGGTTTGAGTATTTTTTTCTCAAATGTTAGTTGCTTTAGTCTTTTAACAAATTTTGGAATCTTTGAAATACTGGTGTTTCTGTGTTTCCATTTTGAGCTCTTCATGCAAACAAACTATGGCACGGTTAATTTCTACCTTTTTTCCATCCACTGTACCTATGAAACTAATTATTCTCTATTCAGGAACACCTTGCAGTCAGTTCTTTAGATCTTCAAAAGTAAAACCACAGTTTAAGGTTAGAAGGGTCACAATCACTAATGGAAGTCTCCAGCCTTTACATTTATGAGTTACTGTGTAGAAAGTAAAATCCTTTATAGGTTTTCAGTTTAAAAACTGAAATAGCTTCATAGAGCCTCCAAGAATTGCAGTAAGCTTATCACAGCCTCAAAAAATCTGGTTAATGCAGTAAAGTTTGGGAGGAGCTGATAAGATGTTTAACTTAGTTTCATAGAGGGAGGGAGAGAGAAGAAACAAATAAGCTCAAAACAAAGGACATTTGTTCTTACTAAACATAGTAAAAACAAACAAACAAACAAGGAAACACTGGTTTTATTTTGTATTTATTTAACCTTAAATGGCTTCAGATAATGGTATATACGAATATTTCATAGCAGAATAACACACATTAATACAGTGTACATGCTATATCTCCCTTATCTTCTCCCAAACCTAATACTGTCAGAGCAGAAACTCATTGCCTCTTGTGGTTGTTTGTGGCTATCACCAAATTCCCAACCAGCTGCTCCCTCACTCATCTTCCTCCACTTTTTTGTCCTCTGCCAATTTTCATTTTCATCTTTTCTTTCTTTCTTCCAGAGTTGATGACTGTGTGCTTGCAGTTAGTCTCCAAAGTCCATAATGGTTTGCCTCTACTCTTTCTTCTTCCTCATTCTTTACCCTGCTCCAATGGGTCTCTTTCCCACAAGATGCAGGATTTCAGGACCAAAACCTCTTCTGCAGGCTCTCCATGGGGAATGCCTGCTCCAGTACCTGGAGCAAGCTCCTTCTCTCCTTCCTCGCTGACCTCAGTGCTTTCACTGTTGTTTCTCTCACTTTTGCTCCCTCCTCCTCTGCCTGTGAGATGTTTTTTGTCTTAAGTAAATTTTTCCAGAGGTACCAGCAACATAGCTGCCAGGCTCAGCTTTGGCCAGTGTGGCTCTGGAGCTGCCTGAATCTGCCCCACACCCAGCACAGATGGATCTGGAGTTGGTCATATGCAAGAGAGAACAGACCTTCAGGTTCAACCTCTGAGCTACACGTGTTCTTTTGGGAGATCTTGGCATTCTGAGGCCCACCCTCAGGACTGAGGACATGTGGCTATAGGAGCCCATATGTAACTTCTGTTTCTACTGCTTTGGGATCTCCATATGGCCAGTCAGCTGGTCTGGACACAGTGTCTTTTCCATGGTGCCAGTTTGAATGGTCTTCCCCACCTCACCTCAGTTAATAAGGTGGCCTGGAAACAAATGCCATCCCTCCTCTGTAAAATCCTCTTTCAGGGGCACCATCCTTCTTGATTGTTAATGTGCTTTCAGGAGGATTACTGGTTTACACAGCCTCAACACACTGCTCCAAGTGAGATTTTTCCAAAATAACTGCCTGAGTGTTGCAGAGTGCTGGGTGCTGCTAGAGACAAGACTAGCAGCCTTATCCCCAAATCCCCAGAAATGGGGCAGGCAAGACTGGGACAGGATTTCTGACTCTGTGGGGGGGCAGGATCATGCCCAGGGTAGCTGATCAAGTAGGAGTCCAGTGCTACAGCTTCAGAGAGAGCAACTCCAGGAAACATGATCAGCCTGTAACATTTACACAGCCATGGAACTTTGGTCAGGAAGAGATGGAAATAACTATGAGAATAACTTGAAAAGAAAAAGAAACAGAAAAATAAGTGAAACTGATGCAACAAAAAGTAGTCTGTTTATTTTTAGGTCTACATGTAAATGAGTGGGATACAAATTTAGTAAAATAGCTTTCTTAATGCCTCGAGAAAAGATTTCTTCTCTTGATAGAGACTGACTGCAGATTTTAAAGCAATTCTGTTTCAGAACATGTTTTTGTGATCTCCTCAAAAGGGGATTTTTCTCCTATCACAAAGTTACCAAAGACATATTTTCCTTTTTAAATATGATTGAGAACTATTTTTTTCCTAAAGTGAATCCCTTTAAAATTAAAATTCCTGAGGAATATGAGGAAAATGGGGATTAACACTGAGCATGGATTGCAGGTGAATGTGGATCAGTGGTCAGCTTGATTTCTCTCCAGTACAAATAAGTAGAGAGGATCAGTGTCAGTGCTTTGAACCCTCCAGGTTCACTGAGCTTAAAGAGACAATAGGAAGAAGGAGAAGTTTTGAATTTGTTTGAGATGTTTCACCTTGAGACAGACATAGCGTGAACTCTGCCCCTCAGACTGTGATCCCTTCCCCAAGCTGCTTCCAGAGTAAGATAGAAGTAAAACACCCTTCTGATAAATGTAGATATAAAAGTGCTGTATAATATTTAATTAGTACTGAATATTTAATTAAAAGTTAATTAGCTTTTAATACAATGTTTTTCAAATAACTTTGTCTTTGAATACTGTAATATTGTTTTAGAGCAAAGGTGAAGGTGTTGTCACTAAACGTGTTGTAAGGATGGAGGAGTGGCAAGCACCTCCTGCATTAATTTTTCCATTTTAACTGAACATAGTAATTTAAATTACTAGATCAACTCACCATAAACCTAAAATTTCTATTTTCATAAGTGCCAACAGAAAAAAATTGGAAATAAGGTACTGCTTTCCTGAAAAGCTTTGGATAATCTCAGGTTCTGGAAAATAGAATATTGCTGTAAAATAATTTGAAAGGAGTTTCAATCTTTGTTAAGAACATAAATTATGCTAATTGTGATGTCTCTGTTGGTATATTTTTTGCTTGGACTGAATTCCCTTGCAGTCTCTCTGTAGCCTGAAGTGCCCCAGGAGCAACCATTTTATTAGCTTTCATTTCCAATATCTGTCAGAGGCCAATTTTGCTGTAGAATATTCTTTGTAGTTTGTTTTTCTTATATCTGTGGTTTTACTCAAGATGCAGCTACATAAACTGATTAAAACTGTTATGTTTAAAGGAGTTCAAGCCAAGTATTTAACCATTAAGCACCAAAAGTTCTCATGGATGGATTTTTCAAGTTTTTATGGGGGTAGAAAAGAGACCTGAAATATGCTGTCCGTAGGAACCATGAAGAAAATTATAGACAGATGCCTTTCAGATATAGGAGGAATTTTTCATGGCCTTTTTGATTTTGTGGCACTTTGTGCCAGATGTGACACTTTGCCACACAAGTGTCTGATTATCAGGGTTTCTTGAAGGCTGAATCTTTTTTTTTTTTTTTTTTGCTTTTCTTAGTGTACAACCATAGAAGTAAATGTCTTTAGTGTAGCCTGCTGAACTAAACAGCAGTATTTTAACTGAAATAATAAATTGTTTGAAAGTACTATCTTTGCCTGTGCATTACATAAAGGTAGGTTCTTCCTAATAATCCTGACATTAGCAAACTGTTCAAAATGTGATGAGAGAAAAGTGTGCAGAACACTTTTGACCTAGTAAAACAGTCTGAACTTTTTAATTTTCTAAGCCAAATTAAATGAAAGAATAGCATTCAAAAGTTAGAGTTTCAAAGTGCTTTCTTAGATGTTAAGCTAAATGTACCCATGTCCTTCATAACTCAAAGTCTCTGTAGTCTCAGACAAGTTTCGAAAACAAAACTGGAAGTTTTACTGCTGTTATCAGTTGTTTTTTTTCATGGTATAGTGTGTTCCTAAGCTATGGAAGTCACTTTCTTGAGCATATGTGAACTCCAGAGGAGGGAGGATGAAGGATCTCCATAAAAGAGAATAGATGAATTCATGGCCACTATACCTAGTAGTAGTTATCGGATTTAGTCGGGTGGATTTGAGCCAGGAATAGATCCAAGGTATATTCAGCTGATCAGACTAGTCAAATTCACTGTTTTAACACCTGCTTACATTCTCTTTCTAGAAATTTAACTAGTTTTAGAGTTGAAGTTGAACTAGCAATTTACAGTACATGCTTACTAGATGCTGTTGACATGTGAAGGAAACAGCAACACAGTCAAGCTGAAAACAACTTTTAAAGACCACTTTGTGCCTGCAATATTAAAGCCTAAGCTAAACAAGGGCATAGAGCCATTACTCTAATGTCAAATTAACCAAACTAAAGCAATATATAGAATATTATAGGACTGTTTTGTTTGTATGAGTCACAGTCACCACAATTTAGCAAACAAACTGTGTAATTCTGGAGGCGACTCCATCTGGTTGCTTGTAGTGAAAGTCTTCCAGTGCTGGACTTGGTTAATTGCAAATGATACTTCTTACTTTCAGGCATTCCTGAGTCCATCAGCTGACTGATCTTTAGAAGATGAATATATAGGTTTTTTAGAAAAATTATGTATGCCTTTCTGCAAGTTGGAAAATTAGTTTTAATTTAAGCTTCTGTCCCAGGCATTCCATACTGTTGCTTTTATGCTTGGTCAGTGTGATGGATTTTACAAGGAGTCCATCCCATACAGATAAAGCTCAGATCTGAATACTGTCATGTTCAGTAATTTTGTTTTTTTATTTCCCTTCTGCCAGAGATACACTATGTGATATTTTTAAATCAACTGACCACCAAAGGCAGTTTAAGAGGACCAGTTACCCAAGTTTTGATTCTCTAATTCTTATTGTGTGTTTTATCATTAGGACATTCTTTTCAGGAGAAAGGTCTTGATCTCACTAGGATGAAGAGATAAGTGGTTTTGTTTTATTGTTGTTGTGGTTTTGGTCTTTTGGTTTTGATTTTTTTTTTTTTTTTTGGTTGAAGCCCTGTGGAAAAACTATAAAATAGATAACTGCTATGGCAAGCTTTTTTTTTCCTCAAAGAAAATATTTGTTTGTTGTGCAGATCCGTGCACAACAACAACATATCTAAGATTGATTGGCAGTAAAAACTGAACTGTGATTTAGCAGATACATATAGTATGCAACTTATGTTAGTTTGGTTTAATGCAATTTTTTTGCTTCTAGAATAGCTGCGGGAACTGCTGTCATAAGTAGAGAAGACAGTGATAGAATCCAGTCACCCAGAATCCAGTCAAATAACAAAACTGAAATAATCTACTATAAATTTTACTTGAAACTTTGTTCACAGATACTACTGAGATTTCAACTACTGTAATAATTTTCACTGCTATTTAGATTCAACTTCTGTCATTTTTTTCTGATTTTTTTCTATCCTGCAAAACTTTCCCCCTTCAGTGTATTTTTATAGTGGATGATTTCCCCTGGCATTAGATCATGACTATTCCTAAAATATTTGCCTGAGAGCTTTTCCTTCTCCATTGGGAAGAGACATCAAAGAGTTATCATCTAATTGATTTTGTGTTTTGTCTTTTTCTTCCATGAAAAATTAGGTCAGCACAACACAGTATAAGGGAAAAAAAGCATTTAAATTAAGTCATAGCCTATAGCTTCACCAAGACCTATTCATGTCCACTGTAAACATTTTAATAAGGTTTTTTTTTCTGAAAAGACATTTACTTAATGTCTTTTCAGAGGAAAATCTTAGGAATCTTAGGGGTTCTGTTTTTGGGGTTTTTAACCTAAAGTGTCAAGAGATTTGGATATTGAAATACAGTGGCATAGATGACTAGAATATAGAGATTGAATAAATTGTCCAACTGAAATGGAAGCTTTGAAACTTCCTCAAGACTTATAGTTAGGCAGATTCCATTCTTTCTAAGTCTGTAAAACTAACACCTTAACTGCAAGCATATGGATTCCCTGAGCTGCTATTTCAAATCATGTTTAGCTTAAATTAATCAATCTCTGAAAACTGAAATGGGAAGACCTTCAGCTATCTTAATTCTTTTATCAGATGTGCATCTCTATGATATTATATTTTTATGTGAATAAAACAAAGGTCAGAGTTCTGATAATTTTATAAATCTGTCAGTTACAATTCCCAGTGAAACCAACTGGATTTTCACATAGAAAGATGAATAGAAAATAGATTGCTACATGTCAGCAGCACGTTTCAAATTCAGAATCTTAGGAGGATTTTTTTTTAGTTATCAAAATGTGCTTATATTCACAGAAAAACTACTGAGATATAGGACTGTGCAGTGAAAAATGAAGATCAGGAAATCTGTGTGTAATGAATAATGATATTTCGGCTGCAAGACAGAAAGGTTAAGATAGCTAAGATGGTTAAGATTTCTACTGGAAGGACCACCACGAGTTTTAGAAGAGATATTATTTCTTTGAAAATTGTTGTAGAAGGAAATTGTCAAATCTGTAGGTTTTTGTAGTAAAAGTCAAGCCCTTTTATCTTCAGTTAGTGGCCCTGCTTTGTGTTTGCAATGATGCCTCATCCCTGGAAATTTTCAAACCAGGTTGGATGAAAGTTCAAGCAACCTGGTCTAGTGGAAGATGTCCCTATACATAGCAAATCATCTGGCAGGAACAGATGATCTTTAAGCTCTCTTTCACTTCATGAAACTTCATAGATTCTATGAAGAAAGAAATTTGACTAATTAACACATTAGTTGACATTTCACTAATCTGCTTTCAAAATAATAAATTGGTTGGCAAACTAAAAGCCAAATGAATATTTCCAATTCTGTATCTTTAGTTGCTGTATTTACATTGTGCAGATCAAAAATGTAAGACTTCATGATTATGAGATAACTAATTCCTGAGTTAGAGTGGATGTCAATTTAAATGCTGAGGCTGGCACAACTCTGTGTTACATCTTTCTCAGTAGCCAAGTAGCTCAGTAATGTTTTCAAGGTGAATTAATTGTCCTGATACTTTGCACAGAATTTCTAATCCCAAGATACCCAGTCTCTGCTGTCATTGTTTCTATGCAGCCAAGATGATAGCATACACCAAAATTCATGCCAATCTCTAGAATATCTTTATGTATCTTCCCATTCAGGTGACTCACTTTATCCAGATTTGGGAGTACAACAGATAGATCTGAGTATTGCAGTGCACCTTTTGATATTTTTTACGTTGCAAGTTTTTAAGTAGATTTATTGAGCCTAGCTGTTCTGAATTTATATTACAATACAAATGGATATAAATATAATAGATGTAATTCATTACTTGTGTTTACTTTTAAGTAGCAATATCTGATTTCTTCTAGAATGTGACAATGGAGAATCAATTGTAGTGAAAAGTGGTTTACATTAGTTCAGGCAGTAAAATTCAAATTTTTTGTGAAGTCGGGCTACCTTTATGCATACTCTGGTGGTTGACAGCCCATGAGCTGAATTCACTTCACAGGATGTTTCTATTTGACTTGTCAGTTTTTCAGATGAAAGAAAGAAAATAGTTATGCCATTACTCAGACTAGAAAAAGCTGAAGTACCTATCCTCCATCATTAAGGGGCTGGATAGGAGTAGCAACACTGCTTGTAGTTGGGAAATAGAAAAGTCCCCATGCTTTTGCCACCTTCACATTGGCTGTACCATGAACACAGTACAAAGGATAAGACAGTCAGCCCATCTCATCCTATCTGCTTCCTTCCCCAACTCTTCAGAATTCAGCTTTGTAACACAAATGCACCTCAAACTTTCAAGATAGGGAAGTTAGTGGGAAGGATGCTGCTTGCATGGGAATGCAAGATGCAATGGATGATTCCCATGAATGCAATTGGATGATTCCCATACTGTTTGCATGGGAATCATGCAATACTGTCACCAGAGGAAATATAGCAGTCTTTTGGGAAAGCCACTGTTACTTAGCTGTGAGAAGGGCAAGGATAGGCCTGAGTTTACAATCTCTACAAAAAGGGAAAAAGGTCTGGCAAAGCAGGATCTCATTTCCACACAGTCAAAGGCACGCCTTGGCTGCCTGCATGCTAAGGATCTGTATGGTGTTCTACAAATGAACCAAATATTTACTCTTTCAGTGAGTGCTAGGTGACACTGTTGGTGATGTCTGGAAAAAGTCTTTTCTCACTCTGTCATACTTGACCATCTTGTGGTGTGCCTGACCAATTTGTTAAAGTTCTACAAAGAAATGACTGCTGTGGTAGACAAGAGAAGTGTGGAAGACAAGTGGATATTGTCTACTTGGACGTCACCAAGGCCTTTGACACAACTTCCATAAAATCCTCAGAGAGAAGATGTCAATGTGTAGGCTGAACTATCAGACTGAACACTGTCTGAATGACCAGGCTCAGATGATGATGATAAGCTACACAAAATCTAATTGGCATCCAGTAACTGGTAGTGTGCTCCAATGGTCAGTACTGGATCTAATCCTGTTTAACATCTCCATTAATGATCTGAACAATGGGCCAAATATATATCTTATATATTATATAAGATATAATATAGATGAATAGAATAGAATAGAATAGAATAGAATAGAATAGAATAGAATAGAATAGAATGGAGTAGAAATATTTTATATATATATATATATAGTATATAGTATATAATATCTTCAACAACTTTCCTGGGTGAAAAAGCTGACATATCAGAGAATCATGCTGCCACCCAGTCAGACTTCAGCAGGCTGGAGAAACGGGCTGGTAAGGAACCTCATGAGGTTCAGAAAGGGTAGGTGCAACATCCTGCATATGGGGAGGAACACCTCAAGCACCAGTGTGTGCTGGGGGCCACCCAGATGGAAAACAGCTCTGTGGAGAAGAGCAAAGGCATCCTGGTGGACATCAAGTTGAATATGAACCTCTGTGGCAAAAAAGTCCAGTGATCTTCTGGGCTGCATTAGGAGGAATGTTGCCAGACAGTCCAAGGGAGGTGATCCTGCCCCTCTCCTCAGCCCTGGTGAGGCCACTACCAGAGTACTGTGTCCAGTTCAGACCTCCTCAGTACAAGGGACAAAGGGCCACATAAAGTGCAGCAGAGGGCTACAAAGATGGTGAAGGGACTGGAGCATTTCTCATAAGAGGGAAGTCTAAGTGAGCTGTCAGTGTTTAGCCTGAGGAAGAGCAGGCTCAGGAGGGTTTCACCAATTCAGGAAATGTATATCATAGAGCCAGGTTGCTTTCAGTAGTGCCTAGTGACAGAATAAGAGGCAATGGCCAAAAAGGGAAACCCAGAAAATTTCCTGCAGACATAAAGTAGTTCTGTGTGTGTGTGAGGGTGATAGAGCAGATTGCCTGGGAGGTGTTGGGATCCATCCTTGAAGATTTCAAAGGCCATCCACATATAGTACTGGAACTGTCTCTGGGTAGCCCTGTTTGAACAGAAGACCTGGACGGGTTTTCTTACAGAGTACCCTTCCAACCTCAACCATTCACTGATTCTGTGACAAGAGAGAAGTTAGTTGACAATCTATTTTCTAAGCTCTGCTTTCTGTTTTGACCCATCTCAATTGTTTACAATGGGAGATTACACACCTACATATAGATACCTAAATATATATATAGCCTTGAACAGAAAGAAACCTGGTTTCCCTTGTTCTAACAAAAACAGTAACGCGTTTTTATTTGTTAATGGGTGTTACTTGAGCCACTTAACTTTTCTCTAGCTCTTATATAACTTTCTTGTTTTATATTTGGCTTTTTTTTTTCTTTTTTAAGATTTTCTTCCTTTCTGCTAAAATTGTATTTCAAAATCAAAACTTTCACTAAAAAAGGTTTGAGTCTAAATGACTCAGAAATAAGTTAAATGCCTTAATGATTTAATACTGAGGAATTAATAACAAGAGTAAAAAGTTCTTTAAAGGGTAGTATTAAAACATTTTAGTGACATGGCTCACTGAATCATGATTTATGTCACTGAAAGCTTGGGATTTTTGTTGTTATCTCTGCAGATTTACAGGGATCCATTCTCAAAATGATGTGTATAAAATAATCTCTGAATAAAAAAAATTGATTGGTAGAGGGGAGAGATAGTGTTAGTTGGGAGGCAGTGGTACTTTTAACACCCTGCTTATGATGCATTTACGTTAAGTAGAAGTTCTGCAGGCCAGAATTTCCCATGAGACAAGGGGAATGTTTGAGGTACTCATAGTTTATAAGTGTTATACAATTGTTAACACCATCAGAAATACATAAGATACTTGCGCATTCATCAAAGTACTCCAGAGATGCTGAAGAGGTAGATAAAAACTTTTCCTGACATTTATTTTTTCTTTTTTTTCAGTCTCACTTATTTTTTCATAATCATTCAAGTCCTGATAACTTTAAAATTAGTTGTACTGTGTCTTTACTTCTTATTGGCCTGGTTATTTACTATACATCACTGTATAAAATTTCTGATAAAGAAAACCTGTCATGTTTTCTTCTGCTATGATGATTTTCATATTTGGTAGCTTCTTCATCAGCTCATGCTGCATAGATATTTTTCTTTAATGGAGGGAATGGAAATTACCTAGTTTCTAATGCAAGGTAAAACATTACAAGAAATATTCTCATGAAGAAATTAAATTTGTGGCATCTTTAAAACTACATATATGTCTCCTTTCAAAGAGGAAAACACCAGCAATAATTGACTTAGTTTCCCAAAACTCTGGTCCAAAATGTGTGCATACCTTTATTCAGGTCCGAGTGCAGTACTCTGCTGTGGATCAAAGCTAAAAACCTGTCACAAACAACTCAGCAGCAAAACAAAGGTACAAAATATGGAAGAATAATAGCTTTAAGAAAACATTAATGTCATCACAGTAACCTGTGTGTACAGAGAGTAATTTATGACTGGTTTTTTTTTTCTAGCAGTATTAGCTGCTTTAAAACAAGCACATATCTCTTGAGATGACCTTGCTTCATTAATATCTGTGGTCCTGAACAAGACACAGTATTACCACTGTAGGTATGGTTTTGTCTTTTGATTTTAGCCTGTTAAGAAAGCAGTTCAGTACCTACTTAAGATCTGACAGATTGGCAGGCTGGTTCAAACTAAAAGATGTGTCCCATTAGAAACATTTCAGGTAAGCCTGACCAAGTCTGAGCAAATGTCAGATTTACAAGCAGTTTTGTCACAAACATAAACTTAACAAGCTGAAGAAGAAGAAGAAAAAAATCCTTCTGAGCTGCATAACCTTAATTTTTATTTATAGCTGTAACATATTAGAAAAAAATGTCTGAACTAAAAGGTGTTATTTTAAAGCACACTGTCTCTTTAATAATGAACTCTAACAGACAGAAAAGCTGAATCTCTTCTTTCTTGTAGTTAAGTAAGCTTTCATCACTTTTCCCTTGATGTTGGATTATAGAGCAAAGTTAAAAAAGAAAAGTGAACCCCAAGCCAGGTTTTTAAATCCAGAGATAGGCAACAAATTTAAGTGCCCTGATTCTGAAATGCTGAGCCTCTGGCAGCTTCCATTTACTTTAAAGGGAGCTGCCAGGGGCTCAGCACCTGAAAATAAGGTCAGTTATTGAGGCACTTCACTGAAGATTGATAATTCAGAGAGAAGATCCATAGCTAGAACATAGAACGATTGTATCTCTTAGGGAGGAGAAAAAATTAGGAAGGGAAAAGGAGATGGTAAGCTTGTAATGGTAACACTCCTTAGTGTTACTAAGCAGGAAGTGCAGTATCCACAGAAGAAATCAAAATGTATCTATTTTATAAAACATGAATATTAACATATTTAACATCTTTTTTAAAAAGAAAAAAAAGAAAAGAAAGTAAAACAAAACTGAAACAAAACAAAGAACAAAACACTGAAATAAAGGAGGAGAGGAGTTTTAGGGGACAGCATGATTTGAAAAGTCAAATTTCAGACTACTGAGTCATGGCTTTGCCTTCTACTGGCTAGTCTGCCTCTGAAGGCTTTCATCTCAAAATTACATTTGTTCACCCATTGTGCAGGAATCCTATCCACACACAGAGCTAAGATACTTATATGCTCCTTCTGCCCATGTAGGGAGCTAGGAGGCAAATCCACAGAGGCACACAGAAGGAGATGTGTTTATGATCTCAGGCTATTAGAAGGCCTCTTTTAAGTCATTACTTGGCTAATTTTTTTATTGGCTCATCCTTCCTGCCTTTAAAGGTGGATGTGTCCCAAGAGGTTATAACACAAGCTCTGTGTGTAGTGGTCTTTTTGTGGGCAGGGGCCATCTGAGCTGGCCATCTGTACTTTTACTATTATAGTAACAGTCATTGTTTGAGCAAATTCTCACTGCTAAACTGGCCAAAACTGGAGTTGTAGTTGGCTTATCATGCAACATCCTTGATAAAAAGGATACCATCTTTTCAGTTCCCACCACTTCCAGAACTTAGATCATCAATTTTCTGTTTTTTACATGCCTGTGGTTGTTTCTTTCATTGCTTAACAGCTTTGTTCTTTAGCTTTTTACTTGGAACTTTGCCCCCATTATTCAACAATAGAACCCCATTTTTTTCTTTTCCTTTTTTTCCCCATACATTCAGATAGATGTTCTGCATGTAGGTCTGATCACATCAAAAGCATGATTCTGGAATCAGGAGGTTCCATTAAATCTAATTTTACGTCTTAGTTGTGTCCTCAAGCTCATTACAGTAGTACCATGATGTATTTTGTTTGGAAATTAAAAATGTTGAAAGGAGGGAAATAAAAAAGAACTTTCAGCAGTTCTGTAAAACCACTTTGCTCTAATCCTTCATTTTCTTTTGAGGTCCAGCATGTATTTTTTATCAGATTTTTTCCTCTTAATTTTGAGTCTTCTGCATTTCCCCAGTACTAAGCTATCTCATGGTATGAGCTGTGCTAGCACTCACATTAAAAACTAATTTTCAAGGATTCTTTACTGAGCTGTGAAAATTTGCTCTAGGCAGACATGTGCCTGGAGGCTGTGATGCAGAAGGAGGCTGGTGCAATCTCCAAGGCCATTTTATGACATTGTTTCTTTCCCGCAAGTATTCCAACCTGAAAGTTCCAGAAATTTCATTTTTATGTCCTAATCTACTGAAACACTGCAGAGTTCTGTCCAGTTAATCCAGGGATGCAGAGGAGTTTTCTGTCACGGGGCACCAGACAGCTCAGAGAATACAAACTGGGCCTTTCTCCCTGCAAAACGTGCTGGTGTACATTACAACCACATTTCACACCAGCCTGCCTCACACTGCTTTGAGGTAACCCAGATGTCCACAGTGACCTGCCTTAAAAAAACCTTGATTTACATAATTGGGCCTCCCAGCAAATACATTTTTCCCCCTCAGATTCATAAACTTGCTGGACTCTGGACAAACTTTGTTTGCAGACAGGTAAGATTTGTGCATGTGTGAAAAGCTAACAGTTTGAGAAGTGTAAAATGCTCCAGACAAATGTAAAAAAAACCCAGAAACCGCTAGAAAAAAATGAATATGAACAAAAGTAAGGAGAAATTCTTGATTTAATAGCTTTGTTTTAAGTCTCGGCTGTGTTTTAATGCTCTTGGACTGAGTAATCACAAATGTAGGACAACACAGAGCAATAGCTTCTAGATAATCCCATGGGGATTTTATAGGATCTGCAGAGCCAGGGGCTGGAACCGCCATTACCTTATAAAAACTATACTAGGTCCAGGGTTAATCATGGTAGGAACTTCATGAAAATGTTATATGGGGGTGCCTTCTTATTGGCTGGGGCAAAGTAAATTTTCTCCTAGTAGCTCAAATAGTGCTGTGCTTTGGTTTCAATATGATGATTATGTTCTTTATTGGTCCTTGCATTGATGTGGTAGCATGATGTATAGTGAGATCACCTGTGATATGACAACTCACACTTATACTGCTCCTCACTCTGCTGAGGGAGGGAAGGAAGGAAGGAAGGAAGGAAGGAAGGAAGGAAGGAAGGAAGGAAGGAAGGAAGGAAGGAAGGCTAGAGTTGTTTCCTGTAGAAGTGACAACTTCTACAATGGTGTGACAAGGTTCCTGTTTGAAAACAAGTGAACCACCACAGAAATTAAAGCCATGATTGTGACTGTTCAGTTTTTTTCAGAGCAGGGTAAAAGACTTGTTTTATGATTCTGGGGAAGGTAGAACTAGAAAGAGTAGGAGAACCTACTCTTAGTAGTTTCATTTATGTAGCATACAAATGCAAGAACACAAGGTGCTAAGGGTGCAAACAAACACTAGAGAGTTAGAACTAAAGAAGCTAGTCAAATATACTTGTTTAGTTGAACTTAAAATTTAGTTCAGACAGTGTGTGGCCTCTGAGTATTCCCCAGGTGTTAAATGAGGCAACATTATGACTTGAAGTGCTAGTTAACACTCCATCCTTTTGGCCAGTAGGGAGATCAGTTTTCTTCTTCACAAATTACATTACAGAATCATATGCAAATAAGTTTTTCTCATATTCTTTTGATCACCTTTGCCAAGCACAGCACTGATATATACAGCTTTTAGAGAAAGCTTAGAAAATTGTATTGTAAAGCATTGCTGCAGGTATGTAGTCCAACCTTTTTCTGAAAGCAGGGCTAACTTCAAAGTCAGGCCAGATTACTAATGGCTTTTCTTTGGTAATTTTGGAAATTTCAAAGGATGGTATTATAACAGTCTTTCTGTACCTACTGCGATTTTGAACCACTCTTTTTGTGAACCACTCTTTTTTTTTTCATTATGCCTATTTAAAATTCCTTTGCTTCTTCTCTGAAGCAAGGAGTACCTCAGAAACTGATTATTCCAAGTTCCAAGCCATCTCTGATCTTTTCATATAAGTGAAGTATACATTTCTGACACAGTTTGCAGTATGGCCACTAATTTTTTTGAAGCTTTCCAAATACAATCTGAGCAAGACTTTTTATGTTAATATGAATTCTGTCAATCATTTTATAAGCTGGCCATATTACCTTTAATGTTAAAACCTTGATGTTAACCTATCAAATCTGGGGGGGATTTTTGTTTGATTTATTCTGTTTGTTTTTGCTACCTCTGGTCATTGAAAACTACAATCTTCTTTTGTAGTTCAACAGTGTTTTGGTTTTATTCAAATTACAGTGCTTTGAGAGTAATTTTGTATAACTGCTGTTTTTTGGAAAGCATGCAAGGTGTACTGGTATTGTTATTCTTTTACATTTATTGACAATTGACTGCTAAAACAATATGTTATTTTCAAGATTACTATGAACAATATGTTATTTTCAAGATTACTTCAACAGTATTAGTTGCTAAGTCTGCAGCTATAAAATATAGTCATATGTATGCTTTTGTCAACCCTAGAACTTACATTTTTACTGACCTTTCACTATTT
The DNA here is from genome assembly GCA_013397555.1 of Urocynchramus pylzowi. NCBI lineage: Eukaryota > Metazoa > Chordata > Aves > Passeriformes > Fringillidae > Urocynchramus > Urocynchramus pylzowi. The sequence goes on from VZRH01001838.1 coordinate 1,576,341, forward strand.
GTGAAAACCTGGCTTTTACTAAAATTTCAGATGGATAAAAATATGCATAAAAATTTTTTTAGTATAAAAATCCTTGTTTGTTGGGGTAATTTGAAATGTTTCTAACAATCTCTTTAAAGACACATTTGTGTAAATTGTGAAAATACGAAGTACACAGAAATTATACATCTATTACATACAAATTTAGCAAAATCTGTTCTATGCTGCTAACTTATTGTGGCAGAGGCTACAGACATTGAGTTTTGATATAATAATATACTGTACTGGAAAAATCTTCAATATCTTCAATCTTCAATATCTTTCCTGTCAGTAACCTTGACAAATAAATTTAATTAGTAATAAGACTTTAATTGTGATAAATTTGCAATAGTTTTCTAAAATTTCACCAAAATTTCTGCAATACCTTTTGAAAGCATTGGGCTAAATCTCTTCCTCCTAATAATGAAGACAGTAGTCAATTGGTAATATCTGAATAAATGTAGTTTTGGAGCTCCAGATATCCCTGGAAGATTTGTATAAATAACTAATAAAGGAGTTTCTTTGGTATTACATTTTGAACATGTTTGCATACAATCAGGTTTTCCAGGCAGAAGCATAATCATGTTTATTATAACAAACTAATACCAGAATGTATCTGCTTTTAAAAATATTTCCAAAAGTCACTTCAGATGCAGTGAAAGAATATGTGCCTTTCACAAAACTTATATTTTAGGTATGTATATGCTTCTGTAGGATAAAAAGACTATTGGACCTACATGTAGTCAGGAGGCACTTAGAAGAAAAATCCATGCATGACTGTTAAACCTCAAGAGAATACCTTTTCTTAGGATGTCTATGAACAGTGCATTACTAGAAACTTGGCTAGAACATAAGACTACTGTAATCATAAAAATATGTTTGCATCATGCTTATACTCTTTCCTAAGCACCTTTCTTTGGCCCCAGTGAGATGGATTTTTGTTCTGATCTGGTTCAGCCACTCTCATATCCACTGGCAGGAAAGCAGTTGATTATTACCTCCATTCTTATTAAGAACGAATTTTGCAAATCTGATCCTCAGAGTAAAGTAATGAAAGAACAGTGGGTCTACACTTTTTGCTGTCTATGATCAAACCTTGGTATTTACCAAAAGCAATCTCACAACTTCAACAACATGAAGTTTACTTACAGCACAAGGACAAACAATCAGAATCTCTTTTGATGCAAAAATGTTTCTTAGCTAAGTAATTTTCTTTTGCTTTGTTTATTTTTGTACTTTCAGCTACATAAAATACAAAACACAAGTGCTCAGTTGCTGAAGATGTCAGATGGAAAACATAAAAGTTTATGTTTAAATGAACCTGAATCTGTGTTCTAGACCTCAGCTGGAAGTGGATTTGAAATTGACAAACATAACAGCTGAACATTATGTGCACTTCTTTGAAATGACCAACTTCAGATCTCAACATCCCTTAAACTCTTAAAGATAATAGTCTGGATAAAAACAGAGATTCCAAATTGTGTAGAGCTTTCTACTGTAGGTTGTCATATAGCAATTTCAAAATCAATTTGGTGTTCAACAGTAAGCCTATGTAATTCTCCCTGAATTCACATTTCCTACTGAGACCTCCTAGCGCATGCTAAGTCACAGCATTTGAATTTTGTATGCTTAGGAAGAAATTGCATCTATAGGAAATATTCAGAAAGTCATGCAGCAGCCTAATTCTATATGCTAAGATATTTAGACAACATATGGCAGTATACACAATAATGGCATTTTGTAAGCTGCAGCTCAGTAAACTAAATCTGCACTTGAAGTTCCAAGGTCATATTCTTTACTCTGGTTCTTATATAGTGTGTCCATTTAAAGTAATATTTTCTATTTGAAAATTCAGACTAATCTTTTTTTTCTCTGTCTATTTTTGTCCATCAGAAGAAAACAAGAAAGGGAGTGGTAGAAGAATAAAAGCCTGCCACCTTTCCTTAAACAGTCTAAAGTGGGTAGCTCTCAGCATCTTTTTTATTTGCTTACTAGTGTCTGGATAGCTAAAAAGCTATTCCAAAATTTGATGAACTGTGTTTTAGGTGCTAGATGAAGTGAATATTTTCAGAAACTATGTATACACAATTTATTTTAAAAAATTGCATGTCACTGTATTTAAAGCAATATTTTCTACTTGATGGCTTTATTTTATTGGTTTCCATATACAATTTTCTTTCCAACAATGAGAAAACTTGTTATCTATAATTAAGAGCTTTCATTTCCTCAAAATTAAATGCAAACCTCTAAAACCTATTTATAGATTCTATTAGAGACCCTGACTCTTGTGCTTAAATAGAAGCTTTATATTTTAAGCAATATAGATGTTAAACCTACAGCTTAGATTCTAATTTCATAGGAAAGGAGTATTTAAGAAAATATTGGAAAACATGCAAATTAAGAAAAAATATGCAAAATTTCATTGTTAATTGTGTTAATTAACTGAAACAATTTCTGTAATTTACCACCATTTTGGTGCAATTCATTTTATCTCAATTTAACATATTTTTTTCATCCATTCAGGATGCACAGCTTCAACCAGGTAAATGTAAAATAAATATGCTGTCAAGCATCTCAGCCTTAGTTAAATTACTGTTGGGAAAAAACCAACATAACACCTCCCAAACTTCACTCTGTTACTAAGTAAGGTTGGGTTTGGTTTTTTTTTTTTTTTTTTTGGTTCCATCTCCCTCTTTGTGCAAAATCTACTTCAATAGGTTCCTTGGCAAATTGTGAAGCCACCTTCCACCAGTTTTTGGAGCAAACAATTTTGTTGTTTTGAAAACTGGATGCTACCTTTAATCAAATTTGTTTTGCTCACATATTAATGTATTTTTTGCAGTCTTCTAGTATTACAGAATTACACTCAAAAAGTTGAAGCATCTGTCCTTCTAAATTTCTTTAAGAATATTTAGGTTGATGCTGGGCTCTCTTATGCTTCTCTTTTTTCAAGCTGTTAATAATAAGTTGAGATCTTATGCCTCACCCTTCAGAATCACTGCAGCAATTCTCTGGATTTGTTTCAGAAGACATGCATATTTTTAGATGACATATAGTGCATCAAAGACACAGTATTCTTCAATGTTCTTTCTAGTCTTAGATTAAGGGGTTCAAATAACATTCAAAAGTAACAAACATGCAGGGACATTTGAAGCCAGTATTGTTTCCTTTCATAATCAGGAAATATCAATGAACTGTTTAGAGTTTTCCTTTCAGTTTTACTCGTTATCCATTGAAATTCTGATTGATAGTTTTGTTTAAATCTACTTTGAGGAGTACATAAAGGTTTTAGTTTATTTTTTTAACAACTCACATAATATTAGATTACAGATAATCAGTTTAGCATAAAGGAAAATTGAACTACTCTAATCATATTGTAGCTTTTGTGGCAGTTGTGGAGGAGAAAAGGGCAAGGAGGATGTTTTTGCACTCACACCTTTTATTTTAGCTGTTTCCTTAAATGCTAGTTTGTAAAGAAACCTAGAGCAGAAGTCAAAGAACTGAAATGACCATATTGACTTTTTTTTAAATTACAATAATCCATACACTGTACTGCTTGAGAATGTTACAATTTTTGATAGAAGCACTTAAAAACAGATAATAAAATACTACTTAAGCTAAAGTTTTCTTTGCTGTAGTATGGTACTCAATGATACTATAAGGAAATGCTAATTACTGAAATGACAGTGTGCAGACTAATGTAAGGCAGTAAGTCAGTTAAGACAGAAAAAGGGAACGAGCTCTTCTTTTCTTCAAAGAGCTAATATAGCCCAATAATTTCTCAGTAGCAGAGCTGATAAGACCCAAGAATATGGTGAGAAAATGTACATAGACAGTGCATTTAAGCATGGGCAGACAGTAAGTTTTTGTACAATGTGTATGACAATCAGGCACGCCAAGCTAAATCCTTGATGGCAGATTCAGCTGGGTGGACAAACATCCACTGGTTTGTGCGTTACCAGTACGATCCCAAGTAGTTCAATGATGTGATAAGCTGGGATTCCAGCAGCAGTGCTGACAGTATTGTAATACCACCATCCACTTTGACCACAGAGACACCCCTATCCTGCTAAACAAGATGATACAGTAATGGTGGGTTCTTTGGTTCTTTTCTGTTGTTTGGGTTTTTTTCCCATGAATGATCAGAAGAAGTTGCTTTTAATAATGGCAGTTAGTAGTTCAGTGTGTAGGGCACTCACTGAACTACTTAGGAAAAAGATTTTCAATTCTCAGCTGAACAGATGAGGAACTCAGCTTGAAACTTGATTTTCTGTTTCCTGGGGAACTGCAGCAATGCCAACATATATAAGATATCACCTGAGAAAGGCCAAGGGGAGTATGAAAGAGGGAGAGGGACAGACCTCAAAAAAAGTTTAGGAGAAGAAAATGTATGCTAAACAGGTTTCACTAAGTCAGAACATTGTAGTATGTGGTTTGAGAAAGCACAGGTCACAGATGAGCAATTCAGCAGTAATAATCTGGGTCAGCAGAAAATGAAAATAACTCATTTATTTCTTGCTGATTCTTAGGCTGTGTAAGTTGAATTTTGTAAACTGTATGATCAAAGGTAGTAGAAAAAATGGAAGACTGTTGGTGTTTGGTCCTTTTTGAAAGGTATCAACAAACAGAGAAGCTAGTGCTAAGTACGAGAAGAGTTGCAAAATTCAGCTTTTGTGTGGTTCCTACCATTCTTTTTTTTTTCTTTTTTT
>VZRH01001838.1:1581083-1611476 GCA_013397555.1 Urocynchramus pylzowi
TTTTCTGAATGGTGTTATTGTTATGTTCTTGGTTGTGATGATTGTTAAGGATTTCAGTAATTACTTTAGGAAGAGGATTACAGTACTTATTTTGGTTAACCTGTCCACACAGAGGATAGTCAATGTCTTTTATGAAAATAAATAACATGCCCTTGTTAATGTTTTGTTTAGGTGAAGGTCCTACTCTCCAGTTTTTTATTTGAAGGTCTAGCAATACCTAGATCTTGGTGCACTAATCCACTTGAAGTAAAGTAGTGGTGATTTCCACCCGGAATAAGTCTTTCACCACATGGACCCATTTATTTTGTTTAAATCAAAGTCCTTTTATCTGTATTGACTTTTAGAGTAGGTTTATTTTGAAAAAGGAGACAAAAAATACCCCCAAAACCCCAAAGAAATGTTGCTTTGTTTGATTGCCATTAATTCAATGAAAAAACTCATATCCTTTTCTTTATGAAGAGAGGTCAATTAATGATGAAAACTTTAAAATTCTCACCTTAGTTTCCTAATTGCTGTTTATTCGTGCAGTTCATTAAATCTCGCAGGTTCCATCAAATTTCAGGCTCTGGAAAGCATGTGTTTTGAAGGACTATAAAATGTGGTTAGAGAGAAAGAGTTTAAATAATAGTTTAAAAAACTAAGACATACAGAGAGACCACATGCCCTACCATGATTTCTTTTGTAGTAAATTTGATGACTGATTTTACCTGAAGGCATTGTTTCCACCAGAGATAATGGTTTATGGCAAAGAGTTATGCTCTGTTAATGGGGTTGCAGAGACTGTTGATCATTCCATGAAGGAATGACAATATTTCATGTCTGACCCTGTCAGCCCTCTTGGTAAAACCACACTGTTCAACACCAGAATTTTGATCCAAGGACAAGAATATATTGAATTCATTTTGTTCTTGTTCTTTTTCTTTTTACCTGGGTACGATAGCAGAAATTGATAGCAGAAATTAATAGCAGTAATTAACATACTTAAGGACGTACACTGACAAGCATTGAAAATCACATGGAAATTGTCTCTATCTTAGCTTCTCTGCTGACCTCAATGAACAAGTGTAAAAATAACCTACTAAAGCACAGGTCACAGCTATTTAGTAGTTATTAAATATTGCTATGCCTATATTTGTAACGCATTATTATCTCTATTTTCAGCTCTTGAAAATTATTACCAGTAGATAGAAGTACTTACACAAAGGTATATTAGGAATTCTTGAGATGGCCAGACAAATAATTATTTTGTCATTCCACCATACCTACAATTCAGGCTGAAATTAAACCTTTGTATATTAATCAACATGAAAACTTAAGAGCTAAAAATTTAAAAAATAATTGAAAAAGGAACACAAGACATTTAACTGACAATTGGTAAAAAATGTCTTTCCATTTTTGTTTGCAAGGCATTTATTAATGAAAGGCATTTATTAATGAAATCAAAGTATAGAATAACAGAATCAAATAACAGAATATGCTAAGTTGCAAGGGACCTAGCAGGATCATTGAGTCCAGCTCCTGGCCCTGCACAGCAACCCCCAAGAGTCAGAGTATGTGCCTGAGGGCATTGTCCCTTGAGCTCTTGGTCAGGCTTGGTGCAGTGACCACTTCCCTGAGGAGCCTGTTCCAGTGCCCAACCACCCTCTGGGTGAAGAACCTTTTTCTGATATCCAACCTAAACATCCCCCAGCTTCTCTTAAGGCCATTCCTTTGAGTCCTCTCACTGGTCACTAGAGTGAAGAGATCAATATCTGTCCTTCCTCTGCCCTCACAAGGAAATTGCAAAGGCAATGAAGTCTCCCCTCCGTCTCCTCCAGGCTGAACAGACCAAGTGACCTCAGCCACTCTTCATACAGCTTCACCTCAAGGCCCTTCACCATCTTCATTGCCCTCCTTTGGACGCTCTCTAAGAGCTCAATGTCTTTCTTGTATTGCAGCACGCAGAACTGCCCCCAGCACTCAAGGTGAGGCCGCCCCAGTGCAGAGAAGAGCAGGACAATCCCCTCCCTTGCCCAGCTGTGATGCTGTGCCTGATGCTCCCCAGGACACAGGTGGCCCTTCTGGCTGCCAGGGCACTTCTGGCTTATGTTCAACTCACCTCAGAGCAGGACTCACAGGTTCCTTTCCATGGCATTACTTTCCAGAATCTCATTTCTCAGGTTGTCCATATGAGTCTGTTCTGGGATTTGTGCGTATTTAATACTGACAGACCAGTCAGGGGGACAGAGCTATTTGCATAATGGATAGAGTAAAATGTTTGGATAACATTAGAAATCCTGTTTTACCACTTTAGGGAAAGATATTACAAAAAGCTGGATTGGATCCAAGTGAATACCCCAGATCTGTAGACAGGAAGCCAAATGCCATGCAGATCTTAACATTATACCTGAAATACTTTCCATTTTCTTTCAAACTTGCTAAATTTGAAACATCAAGCCTAGGAAGCATTATTTAATTAAATATTATAATACAAATTTTGTTGGTACAGTTGTTAGAGATGCAAAAATTAGCAAATACTTTTTTATTCTGATCATCACTATTATTTAAGTATTTTTAAAAATTTCCTGATAGCATTTGCTCCTGCATCTTTTATCTCCCCTCCTCACCTCATCAAGGTCAAAACCCACACAAACCCTCCTCTTTCATTTTGTGGAACTCTTAATTAGTGAGAATTAATAAAAAAAGGATTATCTGAATAATGGAAATTGAATATTTTATTTAAATTTCTACCTTACTTTCAATGTTCTCTTTTTCTTTTCTTCTCAAATATTTCCCTTGCCAGTAATAAAAGTTTTATGATTAAAGCAGTTTAGTATTTGTCCTGGTTCTGGCCAGGACAGTTTTTTTTTGCCGTAGCCAGGAGGGACGTAACACAGACTGGAAGTTATCCTGTACCACCTCACACCATGCACGGGGGGGGTGGGCAGAAGGGGATCCTTTCCAGTCAGGGTAACATTGGGTTCCATGGGGTGGGCATTTGGACGTGAATTGATCGTCTTTCCTGCGCACCAAATTAGTATCAATACTGATACTGTTCGTTTCTTACCTCATTGCTGTTTCCAGTAAATCCTTCTTATCTCAACTCATGATCTTTACCTTTCATGTCTCCAATTCTCCTCACCATCCTGCTGCAGAGGAAGGGGGTATGGGGAGGCAGAATGAGCCAGAGATGTGTTGTTTAGTGAGAACACTAATTTGGGGAATACCATCCTTAAAAACCACAACAGTGTGGTAGCTGTGAATTGTTTACTGACAATTAAAAACATATTAGATTTAAAGCTGATGGCTTTTTGTTTGTTTGTTTGTTTGTTTGTTTATGCTTCTTTCATCCCATGGTATTCTTCAGAGTATTATAGTTTTACGCTATTAAATATTATCCATATTATTCGGCATTACAAAGGGGATTGCCAGGGAAATTAATTACATCCTTTGGCTGCAGCACCATCATGCAGGTATCAGGTACTGCTGATAGATCCTTTCTCACTCTTTTCTCTCTTTTTATAACAGTCATGTCCTGTCATAGGAAGGACATTGTTGCCCGTGGCTTTTCTTTCAGATACATAATTTGGGAATGTACAACCAACAATATGAAAAAGGTTGGGAAGGAGGTGGATCTTGTGTATCTCTTGCAGTTTTTTAATGCAAAATGTATCAGATAATTTGTGCATCTGGTAGTTTTTAAGATACCATCCTTCCATTTCAACTTTAGATTACAGTGGTCACTGGATGTGATTCTCAAATCTTGTTCCAACCTGTACTCTCAATCTTGGTTTGTGTGCTTTCTTTCAACTTAAGCAAACAAATTCTCCAGCAATTTATATGACACAGAAAAATATATTTTACAATATACATTTCTCTGTGTTGAGGCCCCAACAGTCAAGAAATCTCAAGAGAGATATAAACCTAAATTCTGTATTGTTGTAGAAAAAGCTGCAATTCTAAGATATGGTATTTAGGAAATAACTCTGTTCTTTGTAAATCTGTGTGACATTTTCTGTTAATTTTCTGTTAAGACAAAATCTGTTAATATTAAATATTATGAGGCATTCCATTGGTGGCAGATAAAAATATTTCCATTTATTGCAATTACAAAGTTTTTTTTAATAGATTAGTATTGAAGTGTTATTTCTTTGCCTCCTAAGCTTTAAATTAAAATATTTGTGGCAACAGCTCCACCAATGATTTATCCTTATCATTCATTACCACCACCTTTTAGTGTGACTGGAGTCAGTGAGAGCATATTAAAAAACTACTTGAGGTTTCTGTGCCTAGTGTGCCAAAGGGGAAGAGACCAATAAATCAGGGAGAATTCTAGACATTAATGCATTTCTTTTGCGTAGAGAGTAGTTTTAGAAAGTAAGTCCGAAAAAGGAGTTTATTTTCTTCAAGATTTGCATCTCTGCTCTGGGAGATAGATGACAATAATTTTAGCTATAAAATCTGCTCAGCAGAATATTACCAGTCCTAAACCTGCACGCACTTTTTGTGGTGGTCAGTGCTGCCCTGTGCACATGCTTGGAGGTGTTTTTCAGTTACAGCCTCTCAGTCACTTCTGTCAGGGCTGTACTTGGTACAACTCTCGATTCTGTAAGCATAATTTGCCTTGCTATGAAGTTGCAAATTTCCATTGTTGATTTATCTCTGCGCATAAACAATAAATCACAAGTGAAACACAGTTAAATTTTAATTATATCAGATACTGATTTCCTTCAGAAGCTTAAAAAATATCACTAATATATATTATATAGGTTAGCAAATACATTAATAGTGTGGTCTGACTTTTAAACATGAGTGAAATCTATTGTAAACAAGAAGTCAAATCTTATCTGTATGCATGATTACTGGAGTGTGTATATGCAGCAACTGTTTTCTTTGGGGAGTGATAAAAAAGGGGCACTGCCAAGCAGGTTGAAGGAGGGAAGCCAGTCAGTTAAAAAATATTAATGTAGAGGCTTATAGGATATGTCTTGTTTCCAGTTTCCCAGACTGCTAAATATACAGGAAAACTGCAGGTAGAAGTTCGTAGAAGACCAAGGTGTTTTTTACCTCTCTTAAATATTAGAAAAAGCTTTAATGTTTCATTTAGACTGTTATTATTAGCTAAAACTGTTTCATAGAAGGACTAACCAGCTTCTATCTTAACCATGCTGTGTATTTCAAATATGATAAAATTACTCCACTCAGTTTTTAAAATAATATGATGAAATACTGTTTTTACAGCACATCCTTTTCTTAAATTTTCTTTCACAAATTGGCTCTCTCTGTTTTGTTTTTAATAAGACATATTTGTTTCTGAGAACTGCATCTGATTGAGGTTGTAAGGCTTTGAAACATGGTAGTACAACTGTCACGCAAAATTATATTTAGACATGTCCAAAAAAAATTGTTCAAATACCATGAAAACAGCATTGAAAATATATATGTTTTAGTCTCATTTTTCATTCAGGAGTAGATGCACAGATTGTAAAGATTAGTCTTATTTATTAAGGTATTTAATGTGACGTTTATATTATTGGCATATATTTGATTTGATTTTATACTGTGTTTATGATCCTTTTGATTGGTTGTTTGGGTCATTTTGATGGCTATCCCAAGTAGAAGGACAATGTGGTTTTTAGTGAATCTGGACTAATGGAGTAGGTGTTACCTTTCATACTGGGGAATAATAACCACCTGCCACTGGAATATAAATTCATATAAATCACAATGCAAATATACAAATATGCAAATCGGTTTTATCATTACTGCAGCAAGTCTGTGAAGCCCAACAAGACAGAAAATACTAACAGTTTGTCTTTAAATGTTCAAAACCAGAAAATAAATGATGCATGGGTATTGATTGTCTTTGGCCTACGTTATCTGCACAAGGGCTATTAAAAAGGGGTTTTTTATCATCTTTCCATGCCTTATCTTTCATGCCTCATACTGTCTAATGAAGAGCTACACTTAAAATATAACATTCTACAGTCTTGAAAGTACATTTCTAAGACACTAAAAAGCTATTGTTATGCATTAAAGGCTTTTTACTGGTATTTGTATTGATATGCTGCATTGTACAGAATAATAAAATTTTGTAGTGTGGGAATTACTTTTTTTAATTAATTTCTACTTTTAAATTATATTTTGACCTCTTTGAAAACAAACTAGAATCCTGATTTCAAAAAAGCAGATACCTCTGGATTTCAGATTGTAATGCTGATAAGACTACTTATCAGTAATTTAGAGCTGTGGCATTCCCATATATTTTTCCCCTTGTAAAAGTTCCTATAGTTTCAATACACAGATTTTTGGACTGCAAACTCCAGTGTTTCTTCCACACTCATGAAACTAGACCTCTGTGCTTCTTTGTTGAAATTGAAGTATTCTGGTGAATGAAATAGATTTTGTGGCATCAGTCTTGTGGCAAGGAAAATAAAAAAAATATAATGGAAAAAAAGAACTACTGATAATTAGTTTAAGCTGGTTAGCAGTTATGTGCATGTACTGAAATATTTGGTCAAAACTTACATCTTGTAATATTCTGACTGCAGGAGGTGACAGAATTAATCTTTGTGAACTACTTTGAAGTAGTCTACAGATTAAACTCTTGCTTAAGGTTCTGTAGGTTTTTTGTATACTTTAAGCTCTTTTCTGAAATGCCCTTCAGTGCTGGGTTCTAAAATGAATTGCTGGTCACTTTTAGGTTATCACAAGACTTTTCAGAATGTAATCTGAAGGACTCAAGATTTTGGGGCAGCCTTCATCTAGCTGAAAATCCTAGAAACTGATCCTAAAAAAGAAAAAATGAGATGCATTTGAATTTATAAATGAAATCACTTTCCTTTGTTTATTTTTTTTCTTTCCCTCCCCTCAGAGCAGAAGTAATATATCAGTAGGTCTTCTCTGTAAGTTAAAAAACCCAAACTCTGCACTGTTTAGTTACAAAGGAGAGTCTCTAGGCAGCCCAGCAAGGATTGACTTCAGAACTTCAGCTGTGGGATTTTCTGGCACTTATGTCTCATGGGCATTTTAACATCCCTGTCTGTGCACCTTCCAGAGAGAATGATGATTAAATCTTTGGTATTTCTCAGCCTTACCTGGAGCAATGTGATTTAACTCATATAGAGCTAATTTTTAAGCATGAGGATTTTTGGTTGCTGAAGTCATAGCACAAATCAGGGTCACAGAAATTCAAGTGAGTTACTTATCCAGGTCCTGGACAAAGGAACTCTCAAGTGATTTTTTTCTTTTACTTTCTAAGTTTAAAAAATGTGGGGTCAACATATGGGTTTTTTTGCCAGATTTTCATTCCAATAATTGTATGTTTTATTTGCGAGGTCATTGCTGAATTTTTCCAGGTACCTAATATGTACACATATGCATCATGGCTACATTTTCTGAGAATAAATTCAAAGTTTTTGTTGCCACAACAAAACTTCAAAGCTCTGTGTCTGTAGAAAGCAAGCTTTATGCATGCTCAGGTGACATATAATAATAAATTTTAATTTTAGTCTGACAGATTCTGATGTTTTTGAAACAATATTTAATTTTTCAGGTAGATTTTTGTTTCTAAGGAACATGCAATGAGTAGATGCAAGTGTGCAAGATCTTGAGGTAGACTTCATTATAGCCAGGTCATTCCTGATGGTTTCATGTCCTAGTTGCCAGATTTATTCAAGACAGAAGTCTTCCACATTATTTAACTGCCCAAAGGGTTTGTTTTCTCAAGCTGTATCAACATTTGCTGTCCAACTTGCAGTGGAACTTGAAAACAGTTAACCATTAGCCTCTGCATGTCAAGTGAAGTACTACCTCAGTCATCTCTTGTGTTGAATAAACTGATTTACTTATCCCATATAACTTATTTCTAAGTTATATTTTCTAGCTCTTTCATGATTGTTGGTTCTCTCCTGGATTCTTCAATTCTTGTGTAAATTTTATTGGGAATTTAACATTTCTGAATTATTATCAACAATGTCTAAAAATATTTGGAAAATATTTCAAATATAAATATTAATAACTACATAGGACCAATTATATTTATGGTATTTTATAAATGTAGTAAAAGTTTAATATGTAAAAGTATTGTAGCTCTTATTATTAAAGAAATTTAGGCAGATAAAGAACAGTATGGAACTGAGCTAAAGATAAAAACTTGTAAAATATAAGAAAGACACAGACTAAAAATATAACTTAACTGAATGAGTATGTAGGGCATATCAAGTTGAAGCAAGACCTGTATTACTGTGAAATAAAGTTTACAACTAGAGGTGCAAAGTGGTATTTTGGTATTTACTAGTAAGATTATTGCATCATTGAAAACAAGGGCCCCTATGAAACAGACAAAAGAATAATCACTAAACTACTGGTGAAGCTGCCTGGACAAAAATTTCACCTTTGAAATGAAAAATATTGGCATAAAAATATGGAATATGTAATTTTTTGTTACTATTATTAAATTACCTTTAAAAATTCTAGTGATAAGTATGTTTTAAACTGTGTTGAAATTACTGAAGTTTTTTTTTTTTTTTTTTAGGCTAAATAATTTAAAAATAATAATATTTCTTTTGGAAACACAGATTTCCAACACCCTAAAATATAAGAACAATGAGTCCAATTATCTTTCCACTTTGTAAAAAATATTGAGATATGGAGAAAAAGAAACAAAAACCTGTATTCTTACACAGGCATCCTCAGAGCAGGCTTCTATGCAATAATCAAAGTTTTATTGTTTATATGATGGTGAGAATGACAGGATCTCCTAGACTATGCCTATTGTACTTACTTCCCCACATAATATGTCTGAAAATTGATGCTGGACAGGGTCTATGTTGCAATAGATATGTGCATTTGTGTGCATGGGTTATATATGTACATCTATTCACAAGAATGCTTTTCTGGGAGTGTCTGAAACTAACGAAATATCAGCTATACTGTATGTCGATCAATCTCCACTTAGGATGAAATTCCTCACTGTGAGGGTGGTGATACACAGGAACTGGTTGCCCAGAGAAGTTCTGGATGCCCAGTCCCTTGGGGGCAAGAAGGGGCCTTGACTTTCCTGGTCTAGTGGAACATATCTCTGCCCACGGCAGTGGGATTGGAACTAGGTGGTCTTTAGGGTCCCTTCCAGCCCTAACCATTCTGTCATGCCATGAATCTATACTTTGCAGTCTGATTAGTTAAATTTCAAATCACAAATGTTATTCATGTTATGAATTCATAAATTCACACACTGGCAGTGTACTGTATGCTTAGTACCAATGATTTATTCTACACATTATTCCACACTACCATTATGCGTGCAAAATCTATAACCTCACATAACTGAGCATGCAGTGTCACAGAGTGATGCAACTCTGTTTAGGGCCAGTGGCTGGGTGCTCCTAAGTCATGGAGGTTGAGTTGATCAGAAGCACTAGCCAAGATGAAGATGGAAGCTCTTCCTTTACTCAAAGAATTGGCAGCAGGTTTCATTGAATGAAATAAAATTTCAAACAATATTGATTGTTGGATTAACATGTTGGTGTTCCAACAGTAAGTTGCCAATGGGCTAGAAACTAGCATAACGGACCCTACAATGGCATGAGGGGTTGAAATATCCAGAAGAATGAAATTTAATTGTGGGAGTTCCAGTATTGTTGTGTATTTGGTGGTGAAATTCTCCCTTTTTAATACTTGCATTTAAATTGAGGAGATCAATAGGAAATATTAACCTCAAAAATTATTAAGATAACTTTCTACTTATCAGTTATACATCTATTTTTGTTTTGATAGAGAAGAGCCAAAAAAACCCCAATATGTTCAGCTACTTTCATAGACAAAGTCCTAAAGACAAAATCTGGTATGTTAAGAAGATAAAGGAGATTCAGAAGGATAAGGAAACATAAAATCCTGAGCACTCCAAGTAGATGAAGGTTGGATTTTGAACTTGACTAACATGATAGGAGAGTATGAAGTGTTAGCATCAAGAAAGGAACTGATAAATACAAGTATATGATTCAACATTGAGGTAGATTTGAGCACCCTTCAGAGTACTAGTGAAGGAGGCTGAAATAATCTGTACTTGAAAGACAATTTTTAGTTACTGAAGTAGCTGATAATAGATCAATGTAGTATTCTCAATATAGTGTTCTCTAGTATTCTCAATACTGTAATATATGGTATTATCATAAGTAAAATAATTAGAAATCTAAGATGAAATCTTTGTCTGAAATAACATTAATTCTTCTAGCATAATGTGACTTACTATATTTCTCTGTATGTGAAATGTCAGCACAACCACTAGCCTGACTGCAGGAACTAATATAAACCAAGAAGGCTGCTCAGAAAATCATTGTGGCACAGCTTAAACTGGTTGAAGTCTAAGAAATCCCTGAGGAAGGGCTCTTTCAGAAATGCTCTGGTATCTTTCAGAGTTGTCATTGTGAGAAATATCAGAGAAGCAAACATGAAAAATGCAAACTGTAAATGTGAGGGAAGCATATTTTGTGCAGTGAACTATTTGGCAGTATGAGCTGTGAATGAGTAGAAATATCTGTGTCTGTCCCATCTACCATTTCCCGAGGGACAGAGCAGTCACTACTCATGACTGCCTCCAGTGAGCACTCCACACTTCACCATGTCAGAGAATTTTATAGCATTTGCACTTCTCTTTAGTGTATTTCTAAGTAAAAAGTATATCTCTTGGGATAAAAATAATGCACTTTAGTAAATGAGGAGTATAGGTGAGAAATAATAATGAGTAGGAAGAAGAGGGTCTGAAATTTTAAAGGACTTCAGGATAAAACTTTAACATTTTGTGAAATCATACAAAGATAGAGCACAATTAAAATAAACATACGTTTTTTCATCTAATACTGAACTAGCTAGAAAGGACAGATTTAACACGGCTGCTTGTAGTTTTGGCATTACTTAGAATAATGCTTGGTATAATTTTTTTCTTCCTTCAGTCTCTCCATCCCAGTGTCAGAAGCTGAAAATTTTAATTGTTAAGGATTATACCTTAACAATATTATGGAGCTTACTTTAAAACAGAGTAAGTTCCATAATATACCAAACTTTCTTAGATCTTTTACTTAAAACAATAATTTCATTGCACTGATTCATGTTGTATCTGCCTGTATCTGCATCTGCCACAGCAATATCTTGCTGAATGCTCCCTAAATTTTTGCACATTCCTAATTTCTTTATTTATACTGAAACTCATTTAATTTCACCCAAAAGCTGTTTCCAAAATGCTTGTATTACACAAAAAAGCACTTTATCAATGGATAGTCAATTGACTTGCAAATAAACCATCCTTATGGTATAAGAATATAATCTGTTAGAGTAATAAAGGTTTCAAAGCAAAACAATCTAAAGTAAAATATTTTTATTAAGTGTATCTACTGTTTAAAGATCCACTAGCAGGGGTCCCTGTCAAACACTATCAATAAATGGTCTATTTTTTCAGAATTACTTTGCTGCTCTTGTTTTCTACTGTCCAGAATTAGGAATCCAAATAACTCATGCATTAATTCCATAGAAAAATTTCTTAATACTTTTTTGTTTTAACAAGATAGCGGTCATGTGGAACACCAACTCTCTTTTTAGAATACGAAATCACAGTTAAGGAGTCACTGTATTTCTGAATTGAAAAACATTTTGCTGGCAATGATTAAATAACTAATTTATTGCTTATAGGAAATCTTGTTTTCACTATTTTCTAACAATATGTTGAATCCTTCACTTGTGCTCAAACAAATCATGCAAGTCATCCAATTTTTCTGTTAAAAAATTAGAGGGTTCCTACCTGTGATCAATTTCATAAAATATTTAGTTTTCAAGCCTACTGCTCTTAGGCTCTTCGTTGCATCTTGTTCAAGTTATAAATTAAGTTGCATATCAGTTGTGGGTAGAGACAGGATCTTTCAGATGCCTTGCAGCTGAAATGTATATATGCGTATACCATCCTTCTAGAAAAGCAGGCCATTCAATTTTAATGTAATGAGTGGGATATTTTCTGTTAGGTGGAAGAGCATTCTATTTAATGCAGCCATTTGAGAAATCAATTACAAGATTTATTTTCATCTGTTGGCAAAGCTGGGGATGTCAGACTGTAGATACCTGCTGGTCTGTTAAGTGGTTAATAGGTTAATAGTAGATTTCCTGGTGAAAGCTGCTGTTTCTGTATGTGCCATTTCATTTTCTCTGTGGCACACAATTAAAATCAAGCCTCAACATTCTTTGATTACACTGAGAAAGTATGTTTATGTATAAGTAATCCTTTTGTAATTAATAGGTCCTGTTTAGTGAGTAAGATAACAGCCCCTCAATATTCCTATTTGTGATTGGTAAAAAATAAAACCACAGCAAAAAAAAAGAAGCCCTCAAAAATTCAAATAAGTCTCCTAATTCAAATGCTTATCATGTCCTCAGTCATTTTTCACACTGCTCTATGGTAAGATATTTCTGATTTCTCAGCTGGGAAGACACTTAAACAACTTAGCAAAATATGATTTCTTCACCCTGAGAATTTCTTTATTTACTTGGACCAGATGTTAAGCTCAGCAGCAGTCTGTTTCCAATAATGCTAAGGGAAAGTGAGGATTCTTGTATAAAATGAGCAACCTTTTTGTAAATGCTCTTGGATTCTAGTACCGGCAGTTTAAAGATCAGAGCTGAATGTCACCTGTATGTTTAATAAACCTCTAAAAGTCATAAGCAGAGTCAAAATAATAAGATGTCTGTGTTTGACCATCATTCATAAGCAGTTATCTTTTTAGTTAAACAGTCAAATCCTTACATTTTTGTGGAAAATCTGAATGTGATTCGCTGTTGAGGATATCTCCTGCTGTGTTCCTTTTTTTTTCTCCAAAAAGAGAGAAAGAGAGAGAAAGGCAGAGAGAGAGAAAGAAAGAGAGAGAAAAAAAGGAAGAAAGGAAGAAAATAAAAGAAGAGAAAGAAAGGGAAAGAATTTTTTTTCTTTTATTACTTTCTGATCATAGAGTAGTTCTTTTTTCAATGTTATAAATTCCAGTCATGTATTAGGAAAAATTTTGGATCTCTTTCTCTTTGCAAGTCATGTAGTAAGTTTATCCAAAAACAAATGAGTATTAATTTGCCACAGATGCAAACTGAAAATTTGATATCTAATATGATGAAAACATGGATCTACAACAGTCTTTCCATTAGTTCTGTTAGTCTCAAGACATTAATATTTATATAGATCATGTAACATTGTTGCCCTACTGTGAGGACTGGAGGAAATTCCTTCTTGTTAGTCTATTAGGAAAGTATCGTGCTAGATAAATTATATCTTTGTATAGGTCATTATAATGAAAAATCCGTGAGAGATTTCTTTGCTGAAGCACTTCTTTAGAGGAAACAAATTTTGAGAAAATGCCAATTGGCAATTTGGACTAGATGAACTTTAAATATCCCTTCCAAACCAAATTGTTCTGTGATTCTATGAAACTGTGTAAGATATGTGAGATAGGGTTATAATTGCCAAGTAAAATGTATTTGGAGAAACATGGTTCTATGAAAGGAAGTTAGGCTTTACTCAAAGCATAAGAGTCTCACATGATTGCTCTGAATATTGGCAATTAGTGTTTCTGCTTTTCTTTTAATTTTTTTCCATTTTTTCTCCTATAATTTTACTGCCTCAGTCATGTTCTTTCACTGTACATTTCAATTTCATTAATAAAACATTTAGAGGAGGGAATAAGGCATGTGCTTGAAGTAAGAATATGCCTTTATGGAAATGCTAGGACTCTTTAGGACAGGGCAGAGGGAGTTTCTGCTTTCTTTTTAGTGCCAAGTACACACTAAAAGCATGACATAAAGGTTGTTAAAACTGAACTACAATTTCTTGTGTATTCTTCTGATAGTCATGCTTCCAGAGTAGATCTTTAAACTATTCTGTAGTTTGTGAGTAGCTGGTTTTGCTCAGATACTGGAGATAAGTCAGGTAACACAGGAAAAGAAATTCTCCAAAAGCAATGACTAGATTATCTCCAGAAAAGAACTATAACTCAAAGTCTCAGTTTTCTCTGTTTCTCCTCTTTTCCCAGTGAGACAATAATTTATGATTGATCTTACCATAATGACAAAAAGTGTAGAATGAAACAAGAATTAAGCTTAAATTCCTGGCCCTGACTTTTCAGTACGAAAAAGTGCAGGATGCTAAGTAGACATTTATGTTCAGCACACTGAGTTTAAATCTTTTATCATGTCACCCTTTATGCATAATCCAGAAGTTCAGTAGTTGAATCTTTTGAATGGCATAAATATTTTAAGAAGAAATATCAAAGGTCTTGTCTGCCTTAACCCAAAGTCCTTAAAGTAAGAGTTTGTGCTTACTTCTATTCTATGTTTGCCTCTTGGGGTTACCTTGACTGCCTCTTCATCTTCATTAACAGATGAATTTGACTTATGCTGTTTAGTTTTTGTTGTCAAGAATTCTATAAAATGCCTCACTAGACAAGTGAGTATTCTAATAACCTTCCTCAATTCCTAATATTGACCTGGATTATAGCTGTGTATAACACAGACCAATGTTAGAGTACCACTTAGCAATGCATATCCCACAACATAATTCCTCATAATACATTGGCAGGAAAATTATTTAAACAGTGCATTCTGAAAGTAAAGTAGTTAATTGAACAGTGAGAAAACCTAGTAATGTTCCTTGTTTATGACAGTAAAAAAACATTCCCCAAGTCACAAAACAACACAAAAATCATTCTGGTAGCCTTCACACCATCTAAGTAGACTATTAAAAAATAGCTACTCTTAGAAAACATACTTTTCATTACAAAGAGGATGAATAATTATTTTTGCTAGCTTTAAAAGTAATTTGAAGGAAAAGCTTTTCTGTTGCATAAATGGGGCAAATTTTAATGAAATCAGTGATCCAAATATGGAAGCAGGAATATCTAAAAATGGATAGATAGATAGATAGATAGATAGATAGATAGATAGATAGATAGATAAAACATGCCATGTATTCAAACTAGGGATAGCAGTAAGGTAAAAGAAAATTATATATAACAGTTAATTTTAAAATAGTAATCAAAAACAATTAAATTATGTTAAGTAACCCTTATAAATTTGTAAAAATTACATAGAATTGCTAAAATTATAGCTGTTTATAAGATTAAATGTGTCATGGAAATTTATTTTTCAATAGTTAGGTTAACCAGTCTTTGTCCTGAATTCAGTCCTGATCCAGCATATTAATTGGGATATTGATCAGGAGACCTCCAGAGGTGTTTTCCAGACAACTGGTCTGTGGCTTTGTGTTCAAAGAAAAATTCAAAAAACCTGATATGTTAGATCCAGTTCTGAACATCCATCACAATGTTATGGCTGTAAAAGCTGCAAGGCAACAGAATTTAAGAAGCAGAGACTAACACAAACAGTTGTCTTGACTGAGATCTTAACAGAAAGTGGAGAGATAGGTTTAGTGTTAGTCATAGAAATAAACTTTGGAAGCATATTTGTGGTAGCTAAGTCAAGCCTCTCTCTTTTTTCTACAAAGCTGTGATTTAGAAGCGCACACCTAATAGTGCACCTGGAGAAAAATTAGCATTGCCTGTCCTGTGTTTGTTCCCTTGTTTCATGGATAGACCTCAGTTTATACCGTTTTCCTGGGATTATGCAAAAAGACATTTGCTAAGCAAAGTAACTTTCCTCTCTGACTACTCTGGCACCTGAAAATTAAAATAACCCTAACTAATCTAACCCTGTCTAGTCAGTATGATAAACCAATGGGTGATTATTTCAGGAAAAAAATAACAGCATATCAGCTGAGATCTTCTTAAATTACTTGTCAGTTTGGTACTAGTTTTTGGTGTTATCTTGTACAGCCAAGTGCTTCTTAAAATCAAAATGGTAGAAGTTGTTTAAAGTCCTGAATCCAAAATGTCACCTTAATTAAAAAAAAAAAAAGTCTTGAAAATAAGTCCATATTTTCAGGTCAAACCCTGTGCCAGGTAGAAAAATGGAAGATTATTTCAATTTCATGAACTAAGTATCTGGACTATCAGTTTTAAGAATGGTACTACAGCTGTTATAAAACCAGAAGGAGGATTTTTACTGAAGAACCACCATGCTGTAGATTTCAGCTCCCCAGTGTTGTTTTCCTTTACGCCCGCCCTACCTCCTCCCTCCATAAAAAAAACTATGATTTAATTTTTTTTAATCAATGACTGAGTGTTATAGTGCTTTGTGAGCTCCTCCCTAAGTAATATAAACCTGCAATAGCTTTAAGTACTCTTTGAAAAAAATGAGACATAAAAGACTACTTCTAGACCTAGATGTCAATGTGCATCAAGTTTTATCTCCTGCCATGTACGACTACAACTTCATAAATTACATTTCTAAAGATTCTATTATTATTTACTAAATTTTAAAAGCAGTCATTTCTAAAGATTCTATTATTATTTACTAAATTTTAAAAGCAGTCAGAAACTGAGGAGATATGCAACTTTAACAGTTTGCACGGACTTGTTTTTCTTTTATATGAGTGTTTAATGTCAAAGATGTGCTATGTACTCACTGTTGAAATATAAGAACAGTGAAAGAAAAAAGATCATCCATCACACTGATCTAGTCAAGGATTTCAGTAACTCAAGTTATTTTGTCTAAAATATTATTTTATTTTATGTATTTTATTTATTGGGAGTTGAGTTTTTTGTTATTTATTTTCTTATCAGGTAGATATTAAGATAGTCTGAAGGAGGAAAGTAGTGGAAGACTCACCACAATTGTGAAAAATGAGCAGTGTCAACCTGGTAAGTTTATGTTTTTGTTGTTGTTGGATTGATGATGGTTTTCCCACAGATGTTCTCATTTATGTTTGTAGCAAGATCACAGTTACTGTTGGTTTTATTCTTGATGTAATATTTCTGTGTTAATGTCTTAAACTTTGACTTATATTTTAAAAAAGACAGGTGTTCCGTATCTCATTAGCTTTTTGAGATGCAGTTTTGTCATGGATCCAAGTAGTTTCAGTTCCAGACAGAGTAGTTAGCACATCAAGTTATTTTTCAATCCATTAAGTGTGTACACAATACTCCCATATTTTTCCCATCCTTTTCAGGTCTACATTTTGCAATTTGAGAAAAACTATAAAATGAAGGTTCTGTGTGTAAAATCTTATTTTTCTGGCTTATTTATTTTATTAATGTCATGGTTTAGGAATAGCACTCCAAATCACCAGTCACTCCTCATCCTACCACTCCTATGGGAGACAAAAGACAAAGATTATGGGTTGAGACAAAACCAATGGACTGGAAACAGTAATGAGATGAGAAAAATGGGCAGCAATCACAAAAATATGAAAACCAAAAGTGGATAAAAGAGGGTGATTTACATGGAAAAATGCTCAAAAGCCTGGGACAATAAGAAATAATTGCAGACAGACCCTCTGTGCTTCCATGCTTTTTTCCCTGACTACAAGCCATGCCCACCTTCTCTCAGAGGCAAGAATCCCGTACTCTTGTTACCAAGCATGACCTTAGGTGGTTTAGAATAACAATCTAGACATACTAACACAGCCCCCAGGATCTGCTCCCTCATGGCTACTGTGAAAAAACTAACATTGTTCTGGCCAAAAAACAGGACAACTAATTAAAATAAAATTTAAAAAAAAGGCAAAAGCCTACAACTTTTCTAGGCTTTCAAATTGTAATTTTAAAGCAGTTATTTATTCCAGCCTTAATAATACAAATGTTTGCTTCAGGTGAGTTTTCCTATTATGAAAAACCTTTCTGTGAATTTTTTTTCTTGCCTAGAAGAAAGTCAGTGCAATTAAAGCAGTGCTATCTCTTTCAGGAGGACAAGTAGTTTTAAATGTTTAGGGATAATAGTGTCTAACTCTCCAGTGTGACTGGAATAAACCCTTCTATTTTCTTTACACACACACACACAGCCTTTGGCTAATGGTGTGCTGCGAAGTGCTGGGAGGTGGAAAGACAGTTTTAGAAATTCAGAAATAATTACAGCACTCAGAAGAACAACAAATTCAAGTTTATAATCTAAAAATACTGAAGAACTGTGGTATCACATATCTGACATAGTATAAAATCAGATTTATAAATGGATTAAATTTATCAGAAAAAATTTATACCTAATAAGGAGTTTCAGGCTTCTGTCAAGACTGATCTCTAATTTCATATGTATATGTAAGTGTAGTCATTTATGTGTGTATGTATGTTTATGTATGTTTCTATTTATCTATCTATCTATCTATCTATCTATCTATCATCATCTATCTATCTATCTATCTATCTATGGTGGTCAGTGGATGAGCTATATCCTTTATTTAAAGTAAATACAATGATTTCTGTGTTTGACTACCAGTACCAACAATTAATCAGCAGTACTTCACCACTGGACTGACAGCATAATACATAATAATGACAAAGAGAGAAACCCCTCTGCCCTGGTTTAGGAGTAGTGTTTCCAATTTTAATTTTCCCACTGAAACTCCCAAGATCACACTTTGCTTACTCACTCCTCCTTCCCTTCTGGCTATGGCAGGATAGAGAGGAGAAGGGGAGGCACTAAGAGCAAAATAACAATACCAATACTGATAACAGTGTACAAGACAGGCAAACGATTCACAGGCCATTGCTCGCCACGCGGAACCCAACGCCACCTGACTGCACAACTGGCACACACTGGCCAAACTGGGAAGAGGCCCAGTCCCCTCCTTACACCCTGCACATGGTATGAGAAGGTATTGAGGAACTTTATTATTGAGGATGCTTTCCAGAGATTAAATTTGCCCCAGGACACTTGGGACTTTCATGCTTTAACACCACCACCTCTTACTTATGCTTCAGGTAGCACAAAAATACATTGTTTCTTCAAGGTGTTTAAAATGTGTTTTAATGTGTTTAAATTGGCAGCTTTTCAGACCTCCTTGAAAATTACTGCCATCCAGAAAGTGAAAATACATCTATAGGATGTCTTTGGAGGAGGAAAAACTTGTAATTCCATTATGCAGAACATATAATTTTGTGTAAACCTACCTGCATGCCTCACTTTAGGTATGTTAGGGATGCATGTACCTTTTAGAATTATTTTCAAAATTGTAGCTTTGATTCCAATTAAGTATAAGCAGATTTTTGGTTAGTTGGTTAGTTGGTTCATTGATTGGTTTGTTTGTTAGTTGCTACTTGGCTGTTTTTTATCCATGAGGGGGATTAGATACTGAAGAAAATTTCCTAGAGCAATTATGAGATATCTGTCCTTAAAGAATAAATTGGGCATGACCCTCAGCATCTTGATCTAAGTAGCCCTGTTTTAAGAAGCAAGTGGGACTAGATGACCTCCAAAGTGTGCTTCCTTTCAAGATCATTCTGTAGATTTGTAGATTTCTGATTCTGTGGTTAAAGTTGTTCCCAAGAAGGAAGAGGAGAGTCTTATCAGCGTTTTTTTCTTAAATTTACTAACTGCTTCATGGAATCAGTTGTGAAATATAAATAAAACTGGCATGAAGTGTCAGTATGTTCTGCTTAAAGAAATAATCAAGGGACTCAAACTGTAAGAAAAAGTAGCTCAGCTTTGAGACGATCAGATGCTCTTAGGTATGAAGATTTTGCATACCATTGCTGTTAAAATGGGAGCAATTGGTAAACTATTGGAAACTGTAACCAAATTTTGTATATAGATATTTGAAAATCTGTTAATGCACCTTCCTTTGGGAAATCTGAAGTTGAGGTAAAAGCTCAACTGCAGACTTCTGGGACTCTCCCTTATTTTTGTTTTAGTCTAGTTCTTGCTGTCATCTTTTCCAAAAACAGCTTGTAGTAACAAACAGGTAACTTTAAAAGTTACTACTATGGTTATTTTAGTGTACCGCTGTACTTGTATGTTGTTTTACTTAAAGGAAACCAAGAAAGGCTTTATGGATGTAAATTCTTCATTTTTTAAGTGCAGAAGAGTTGAGTGCTGACTTAATGTCATAGATAGAATGAGCAAGGTATGGTTAGTAGAAATTAAAAGAATTACATCAGAGATGAATCTGGACAAATACTATTTACAGAAAACAGAGAGTAATTGGACTGAAAAACTATTTCACACCCCAAAAGTGATCCATTACTGAAAAAGTACTATTCTTAAAAGCAGCATTGCCATAAGTCATGCAACAGGTAAAAAGTTGCATGTTGACTATTTAAGCCTTTATTTTTAGCTACTTCAAAATGCCATCTAATTCCTGTCACTCTTTTCAGTTCCCACCTGTATTGATACCTGTTAACATTTTTCCTACCTTGATCTACTTTTGGCATTTCTAAAACACCTTCATTTAATACAGAAATAATTTGTAGCTTTAACAATGATTTATAGTTCTTAACTTTTTCAAAGTCCTAAACTTTTTTTTGCTGTTGACGTGTTTTTAAACATATTAATTGGAATGAGAAAGAAAAGATTATTTGGGGAACTCCATCAGTAAACACTATAATTAAGTATAGCATACTGATTTGGGTATTTTTGTTAGTGTTTGTTGTTGTTGTTGTTGCGTAAAAAATTACTATCAGTTTTGTAAGCAATATTTCCAACATAATGCAATATTAAACACTCTTAAGAGAAATTTGAATATTTCACCCTAATACAATTATGGTCTTTAATATATAAAAAAAGTTATATAACATTACTGTAGCAAGCAGTACCATCAAGATGAAACCTTGTCTGTTAATTCCACATTCTTAGTTTCAAAAAATAGAAGTAGTGAAGTTAGGTGTCTTTCCGCAGGTATGGGAACAGTTTCATAAATAGCTTTTATACAGGGAAGGAACCTAAGTGCTGCCCTGAGACAATATGTTATTTATACCTTAGCTCCCTTGTCTTGTTCTGGCTTGAAAAAGATTCCATTTAGGGTAGAGTGTTTTACCAGAACCAAATGTTACTGTGATTCTTTTGAATAATACAGAATTGTACCCTCCATCATTGAGACAGAGTACAAATATGCCTGGAGTAAATGCTTCAAGAGCTATCGTGTCTACTTCCCTTAGCTGAAAAGAGTGGGTGAGTCTACTTGACTATGACTGGACTAACTATACAAATACATTTCTTCAAAATCAGTTTCACAGGTTTAGAATCCCACACCTAACTTCATGTTCAAGATTTTATTCTATTCCCATATTGGTAAACTGAGTGGTGTTTATCTAACTCTGGAATAAAGGTGCATGCCATCTTCATGTCACTTGTGTTATTTCAATATAGAAGCTGCAAGATGCTTAGGTTGTTATGTTTCTTCATATTAACTTGTAGAAGATACTTCTGGGCATGTCCAGTTTCTCAGTTAGTATAGGTTATCAGATTCAATTTGATCAAATAAGCTAAGCCACTCTGGGTTAGCAATTCCCTGTTCTCTTGTTTTAATGATAATTTCTAGGGCTTTTCTTGCGTTTTCATATGCATTAAGAATAGAGACAAGGAATACCCTAATTTCTCATCTTCTTAATTATTTCGGGGGTTTTTATTCATATTGGCTTTCTCTTGCTGTCTGCAAGACATCTGTGGCAGTGAAAGTATTATAAAATCATTGTGGAAAGGTTGCTCTCTGATCTGCTAGTTTAGTAGAGGTATGAAAAATGTTTTTTACACACTTTGCAACCAGTAGGTGTGGATGGGTGGAGGGTCATAAATGACAGGGAGAGATCAGATCAGAAAGAAGAACAGGAGTTGTAGCAAGAGGAAGTAAAACAATACAGCTGGAAAGAGAATGAAGGCTAGACTGATAAAATATTACAAAGGTAGTGAGAAAGGGAGAGGGAAAACTCTGAAGCTAAACAGTGTATTTTCAGCATGTGGTTATGTCTGCAAGGTCACTGACATTTTTCTGTGCATTATGCCTTACCAGAAACATCATAAACTGGATTTTTAGAAGTAAGCAAGTGAAAAATTCTGCTTATGTAACAACATTTTTCCATTCCCCTCCTTAAAAGAGCACACCCAGAACTATGACCACAGTCCAATTTGTGATGAAACTGTAAGTTTCCAAAACAAGGAATATCATCAGTCCCTTCCCTGATGTCATGAGAAATGTATGATTTTTTTCCCTTCATAATATTTTTTAGTTTTGGGATATCATGCAGTTATTAATAAATATTACCCAAGTTACTTAACCTCTTCATTCAGCAGATGCCTCTTTTTTGAGTTGGACTTGATGATCCTTATGGGTCCCTTCCAACTCAGAATATTCTGCAATTTGGAAAATCAACAATCTGGAGTGAGATTTTGTGATTTTCATGAGATAAGACAATAGACTAATTCTGCTGGACTTTCATCAAACCAAGGAACAGTGGAGGAGATAATGTCAACATTAACAGTTCAGAAATATAGAGATCATATTTGCTTGCTAAACCTCCCTTAGCTTAGTTCATTCGTTGTTCTTACACAATTTCACCATTCATTTTGGTTCCATTTGTGGGCACAGGAGGTTAGTAAATTCTCTAAACCCTTCTTGTTGAACTCTCTCTCCTTATAACACCCTAATTAAAGCTCTGTGAAAACAAGTCAGATTTGAGGAAACTCTTGTTTTACTTTTAAGAATTTGTATGTATTTTGCAGGATTGGTTTTAAACCTTAGATGATCCATATGTTTCACTGTATTCTTGAAGAACATCCAGTCTTCAGCTGCTTTGAAGTAGAATTTATAACCCTTAAATTAAGTTCTGATGAGCAATTTCCTGTGACAAAAGCAGAAGAAAAAGGCTCATAAAGGGAATAGTGTATTCCATCTTTAACAAAGCTCTTTACTTTTTAAAAAATTAGAAAACATTCTATTATGTGAAATTGCAAAAGCTTATCGCTCTTTTCTGATATTTCTGTTAAAAAGTATGCTTTATAATAAGAATGGAATGATGTCTGATTCACTTTAAAAGCTAACTATCCAATGCTGGTAAAGAAAGCATGTCCTGACCTATGCAGCAGTGAGTTAGGGTCCACAATCTTATGTTTGGACTTCACAAGAGCATAAATGTATCTCTTCTGTGAGTTCTGGCTTATTATTGTTTGATTTTTACTTTGAAATTATTGGTACTTAAAACTAATCTCCATAATTTCCTTACACTTTATTAACATTCAAATGCTAATAGTAAATAAAAATTAAGAGTATGCCAGTCCATATAAATTTTATTTACTTGTGGGACAGTGCCTCACTCATATTAGAAGAAATCATTTGTCAGAAAAACGTCCTGAGAGACCTTTATATTGCAAAGCATTTTTACATTTGTGAACTCTGATATTTGCCACATGGTTGATGACATGAGTTTAAGGAAGATTTAATGTTCTTCTAGAAGAGTAGGCTGATCAGTTCATGAATATATGCTACAACAACTTTCCCAACAGACATCTCCCTATCTAGAAGAAATCCTGAAGGACACTGCACAAAATTGCTAATTATGATCATGTTTGCAATATATAAAATATTCTTGTTGAAATTTGCTTTGTTGTACCTTACCTAGATAGTTGAGAAATGCTTAACTATCAAAGAAAATTCTTAGCTGTGTTATGTTATTAATAAAAATTTACGCCTCGAGCGACCATTCCTACAGCAAAATAAAACAAAATTTAGAAGGGATAAAAAGGAAAATGAAGCTATAATACCAAACTTGTACATAATGTTGATTTTTTTATAATTTTAACTTTCAGAAAAAGTTTTATTTTCAGCACTGATGCATAAATTTGCTCTCAAGATGGCAAGATGGTGATATTGAAGGCAGTTGGTGACAAGAGTGGGTTTTCACTTCATATTTTAATGTGCTTAATTTATTAGTAAATTAAGCTTATTCAGTAGTCCTATATGTTAAAACATTTTAATTAAAGTAACTTTTCAATTCGCAGCTTTATGACTTTGAGCTAGAGCTGATTTATTCTTTCTGGAGCAGCCATAAAGCACTTCTCACCTTATTAGAAGAGAGAAAAAGAATATATTACAATCTTTATGATTAAGAACTAATCTCACTATTAATGGCCAAAGTTACTCCACCAATCAATGTCTTCCCATGATACTGCATGAAAAAGCAGATAAGATGTGTTTTGCCCAAGCTAAAAATAATCAAAGAAGAAAATGGAAAAATACAGCAATGCATCAAGCAGGACAGAGAAGAGAGGTGGATGAAGCACTTTTAAATGTTAAATTCAGTATTGGCTTAATGGGGAACTTCTGTGAGATTGTTTTTGTTTGTTTGTTTTATGAGCTGCAAGAAGTAGCAAGAATTTTTTTTCTATTATGACGTATAACAGAAAAAATTGTTCTGACATCTCTGGAAATGATGTTAGAACATCATATATACGTATATATACAAGTATATATATATACTTGCCCACTCTTCTAAAAAATGTCCAGTGTGCTTTTTTTTTACTGAATTGGCCCCATGGCATTTTACTGCAAGGGTTAAGGAAAAAAAGAGAGATGTTGGCAATCCATATGGAATAGCCAGCATGAAAATCATTGAATTAGAGAGCTGCTGCATAAATGGAAACAGGAGTGAATGATGAGGGGAGAACTCATATAGGTTCAGAGCCCATTTATCTGTGTGCCCAGGACAATCCTGCAAGAAGGAAAACAGAATACACACTTGGGTACCCCCTCACTTGTTAGGGCAAAGGGCTTAGATCACAGGACACTTCTTTTTTAAATAAACCCTGTCCTCTACAAGATGCAGGTACATGTAAGGACTCTTAAGCAGATTTCAGGAACCTGAAGTTTCTTAGAGAATCATACAATAATTCATTTAGAATCATTATCCTTTATCCTGTCACAAGGGGTCGTGCTAAAAGGTTTGTCCCATCTTTCTTACAAGCTCCCTTTAAGTACTGAGGCCACAGGTAAATGTTCACGGAGTATTTGGCTAAACAACTTAAACTCTCTCAGCCTATATTCATAGGAGGGGCATCTCATCTCTGTGCCATTTTTAAACATTTCCAATCAACTATATTAAGGCTTCAGATTGTTAGTTCCTTTTTCCTCATTTCACTTTTTCTTATCCCCTAATCTTCCCTCTCAACCTCTGTCAGTGTATATTAACAAAATTGAGCATTATTCTCACTGCTTCTTTTTATGCTTAAGGGACATCCCAGAACACTCCAAGTTGCATTTTTACATTCATTATTTTTTTTTATAAATCTAGTGCACTCCCTTACTAGAAGCTCTTTCCTTTCTAATGGAGCATATCGTAATCAAAATTACAAATCTTCCGCACCTAAAAGTAAAAGAATAAATTTGATTAATACAGGAATGGGCTGGTAATGTGTAATAATTACAGTTAATGTGTCACAAGAGGCAATAAATATGGATAGTAAGATGTACAACAGCCATTTTCAGGAATGTGAAAGCCACTGAATATATTCCTTCTATCTCTTCTAGTTTGTTTCAGTATGTAAATTCATCCTTTTAAGACTATGCAGCTGTTGTCAAATTAAAAATTTATCTGTTGCCTACCAAGATACAGCAGAATTTTCCAGCAGTAAACTTTGCAGAGAGGAAACAAATAAAATTAATAAAATCAAAATATTCATTGAAAAGAATACATTGATTGTCATGAAACTGCAGATGTCTAAAGGATGTGCAAGCATACCTACATTCATGGATGCATGCATTTTTGCTTTTGTAAAGGACCAGCTGCTCTCTAGGGTGATGATGTGCCATTAGGAAGCTGATCAGAGTCCGTTTCTTCTCTCCCCACTGATTGTGAGAAAAGTATCAAACAAAACCAGGGTGGTTTCTTCTCGTTATGCATTATTATGAATTTCAAATCCAAAGTTAGAATTGTATCTGAAGTAAATGGGTGAAATCCTTTGAGACGCTTTCACCAGCATGTAATTTCATTAGAATTCATTAAGTCACTGTAGAGAAAAAGAATAGTGGGAAAAAAAAAAGAGAGCAATCCCAGGGAGGGTTGTTCCTTTCAGCTTTCTTTTTCCTCCTTTGAATTACGTACTAGCAAGATTTTTTGAAGGATTTCTGTCTTGTTTTTTATGGTGGTTTGAATTGCCATCTCCAATGTACTGCCAATAAGGCAATATGGTTGAGTCTAAAATTTCGATCAAAGTATTCTCAAGTTCTCAGCAGATATAGGTGTAACTTTGTATCTTATCTCTATACTCCACTGAATGTGCTTTATTTCTGTTAAAAATTACGTTATTTATATGGCTGTAAAACTTGGAAGGAGTTTCACATTTTAAATTTTGCTACAGTATCAAAATCAGATTCTTCTCTGGATGTTGACATGCTCAAGCACTAACATTTAGATGCAAAAATTCAGTAGCTTGACTAGTTCAGAGTTTTGGGGTAGGTCTTTCTTTTTATTGTGCTGCTGTTATGGTCATACAATATTGAAATTTGCAGAAGCTCTATGTTATCTCAAATTTAATATTTTCTGTTGAGAAAATATTTCTATTTTATGCTTGTGTGTTGAATTTTAATTTTCCTGGAACCCTAGACTGCTGACTGAGTTAAAACACTAATAGTGATTAACACTTGGACTGCATGATATGTAACTAGCTCAAACCTTCTGTAATACTACATCTTCTAGAAAGAGGAAAATCTGGAAATAAGTAGTCAGTGAGTCTTTTGACAAAGTCCTTTCTGACTTCAGATTTAAGGAAATTTTTCGTGTGCTACCGTAAATTAATTTTTTGAATGGTGTGTTAATTGAAATTCTAGATGTTAAAGGGCAAGGGGGCCTGATTTCACAAGACTGGCAGGATACTAATCCTTCTGTTTGACTTCCATTAATTTCTCAAGAAAGGAAAAAGTCTTTAAAATCTGTCAGGTAGCTTCTCAAGGAAGCTACCTGACAGATTTTAAAGGCTTATCAAGGAAGAAGAGTGAGTTTGATTGTTTAGTTGGTTTAGGAAGACATTTGAGTTTGTCAAATACTTATCTCAATTCTCATACACATCAGCATGCTCCTTCCATAAATCGAAGTCATATTGTTCTTTGTGGAGTGTAAGAGCTCCACAGTGCTGCTTCATTTACAGACTCAAGCAATGAAATTGTGAAAATTTCTGCAATGGCACATTTAAGGTGCATAAATTTTGTTTTATCATTCTGCAAATATTGGGCTACCCATGATCAAGATGGTTTTTGGTATAAGCTGTAGAAGATGTAAATTGTCCTATTGTTAATCAGAACACAGCAGAAAAAAAAATTTAAAACAAAACCAAACAAGAAAATCAAACAACAAAAAAACCCCAAAACACCAATTTTTTGAACAATGAACCTTTAAGAAACATTTATTTGGAAACTACCTGCTTCTGTTATTCCTTCAGGAAGTATAGAAGCTCTGTTGAGCATCTAGGATGAACCATCATGATGTTTGGCTTAGTCAATATTCTAGAGCTGCTTAAAAATTATTAGAGATTGGCAGAAGGTATCACACTGAAACAGGAAAATTTAAGTCAGGTAGAAGCTATGACAGCTTTTTTCTTCCTCCTCCTTAAAGAAAAATGAATGGAATATTTTTACAAAAATATTTTTAAGTATTCCTTTTAATCCCAAAGACATTTTAGGGGTAATTTTCTGATTAGCATTATTTATAACATCATCTTAAATTAGAAGGCAGCAGTTAGATACTTTTGTCTTTTATTTTTATGTAGATAATATCTATAAACTCTTGAGACTACATTCTCTTCTGAAAGTTCAGGAAGTCTTATGGCCTTCAACATCCCAGATCACACAAAACCAATTGTAAAGTCCAGGCAGAGTGTCTGCCACATCTGTGGAAATTTATAGGAAAACAGGAAGTATTTTGACAAAGCTCTTAACTGCCTATTAAATCCTAATTTCATATTATCAGTATGCTTCACAGAATTTTGTCACAGAATCACAATAAAATATAGAAATATTTTGTCATTGCCATGTAAGATTTGAAGTGAGACACTACAGAGAATGACATTTGTTATTAATTACAGGTCTAGGTCTCCTTTGGCATTCTCAACAGCTTATTTTTCAGACTTTATGGAGGATAGCAATTAACTTTTCAAATAGGGCCACTCATGAGGATCCCAACATCTAAAATTAGACCTCTAAGTTAAAAAATCTTGCCTAAAAACCTGACTTTCCTTTGCTGCTACTAATGTTAATAATAAACCTCAGGGCCTTAAGATCTCTTCTCATTTACACTTTCTCTTCTCCTCTGTGGATAGTTTTTTCTTGATGAATCCTCCTTCATTATCAAGGCTATATCTGCTGCATTCCTTTATCATAACAGACTGCAGTGCCACTTGAGTAATTGATGGAAACAGGTAGGTAGCAGCATTTAAAATGCTATGTGTGGAAGGAAAGCCACCTGACAATGTTCTGCCTATTGTCTTGTTACAACTTTGGCTGAACTTGTTTTGGAATTAGGGACATATTTCTTGATGAAGTTGCTTCTTAACTTTTCTTTAGTTTGGTTTGGGTTTTTTTCTTGTGGTTTTTTTTAGCGTTTGACTAATACTGTTATCATAAGCTAACTTAATGACATTTCCATAGGAGATTAGTATTTGAGTTGGGTCAGAAGTAAAAGTTCTTTTGTTTGGTGGTTCGTACATTTTCAGATTAGGAGTCTTTTTATATCCTTGTCTTAGCAGTTCATCAGCCCTTAGTTTGAGATTTGTTTGCCCTTCAGGGTTTTTGGGGTTTTTTTTGAAGTTAAAAAAACCAAAACCAACCAACCAGACAGAAAACCCTCCCTTAAATGCAAAGTATGTGTAGGTAAACTGTAATCACATGTGCAGCCTTTCTGTCCTTGAAATATTTTTTTTTTTCTGTATTTTAAACAGGAAGGGAATTTTAGCTTAGTACTGCAGGTTTTTTCTCTATGAAAATGTGATTGCTGTAAAGGCCATTCATCTTAAAAAATAGCAGAAATAGTCAAAGGTAACTACTTATATACAGTATTACTGTTATATACAGCAGTCAGTTGGGGAAGTGAAAATTATCTGAAATAAATTGAAACACTAGAATCTCCTTTTCTTAAAGATGCAAATATTATTCTTAAAATGTATCGCATAACAGAATTTTTCTATTTTATGTCCATGATACATGTAACTGTAAATGTAGTGAAAATAAGGATAGGCTCAAGTCCTGAAAGGGCATAAACTCTTCTTTATAACTTCTAAATGTATAACTCCAGTAGCGTATGTGAGTTCATTTATTGTACATGTATTTGAGCAATCATGAAATCAATCATAGTTATCATGAGGTGGAATAGTTTAGAGGTGCCACTCTTGAGTAATGAGAGCATAAGATGCAATACATAGGTTTCTAAATTGACAAGTTCCCTTTTCTAAACACAAAAGGAAAGCCTGGGATTAAGGTAGAATTATGACATATGACAAGTATGGAATGCCTTGAAAAATCCTGAATTTTTCTAAGAATAAATATTTTTCACTTACCTGTTTTTCTTTGTCATATTTAAAAAAAAATAAAGAAATTAACATAGTCATTAGGATTGCCACCAAATGAATTCGATTTCTAAATATATTTTCCTCTTAGTTTTAATAGAATATTCAGGGACTATGCACTTTTCACCAAACAAAGCTCTTTAACTTGGTTCTTCACTGTTTAGACAACACCATCACTGAGAATAAGGGTAAACAGGCTTTATTTTGAGAAGAATCAGGTTTTTAATTCTGTTGTTTAGTTTTAAGGCTTTAAAGTCTCCCCTCTCTTTCTTTTTTCCAAGCTTGAATTAGATGTGTTTAGCTGGGTACACTGCAGAGGTATGGTGGATTGCAAGACACCCCCTCACAGTCTGGTCTCATACTGCTGCACAGCTCTTCTTTCAGACGGCTCTGCTTATAGTACCCTGGTAGTTTTCTCCATCATGATTTTTTCCACCTCTAAAGTGTCAAAAGTATCCAAAGGGGGAAAAAGTCCATGAGAATTACCTTGTTTGGGTTATGTTCAGCTCTTATGAAAGAAGGACTTTTACTAGTGCTTCTTCAACAAAAGTTAGAGAGCATTATTTATTTAGTATTAAATTCTGATAGATATCAAATACCCTAATCCTGAGACATTAAAATCCATTTGCCCAAGTCATCACTGAACTCAGATGGATCATCTATATGTCTGAATCTTAGTATTTTGAAGAGCTCTCTGTGTTTGTCTCCAGATATGAATACTCTGAGACATTATTTTTGTCAGTGAACATCTATATGAATTTCAACCTTTCCCACATAGGCAACTTATTACTATTTTATATGTGTACTCATTTTCAAAGGTTTAATTGAAACATATATAGTGGTGAAATTCTCTGTTTTCTTAACAAAAGAGAACACAGTAATTTTGACTGTTATTTAAAATACTACATATAACAATGCTCTTTCTTACTGAAGAAAAAATTGCCACAAAAACAAAATTATCACAAAATCCTGAGATTCATTATTTGTTTGTTTGTTTGTTTTTTTCCTTTTTTTTTTTTT
>VZRH01001838.1:1611541-1637171 GCA_013397555.1 Urocynchramus pylzowi
TTTTGTTTTTTTTTTTTTTTTTTTTCTTTTTTTTTTTTTTTTTGGTTGGATTTTCTTAAATATGAATGAAATTTCCACTTATGATTCATTTAAAAAAATATTTCATGGATAACTCATAAATTTAAGATGAGTTATTTCTAATAATAACTGCATAGCAGAACATCTGTGATTTCTTCATTTTTCCAAGCTGCCACGGTATTTGGTATTTTGAAGCAAGCTTTATTCTGAGCAGTGTCATATTCCTCTGTTGGTTCATAAAAAATAAAATTTACGGCTAATACTGAGAACTGTTCAGCTGTTTCTGCTACAGCAGTATACTTGGTGGTGAGCCACAAAAAAAAAGATTTATAATGCAGTATAATTATTTTGGGTTTATAGACAATGTAAGTGAATCGCATGAAAATCAGGCCATCATCAGATTCTAACAGTCAAAAGAATTTCTGAAATACTATATTTTAGGATACCTTCTGCCCTTCTGGTCTGTGAAAGACTGAAAAATAAAACATTATTCTCCTTGTGGGATTTGCATGCTGAATGGCTAGTGCCTTTACACTTGATGAGCTATGTTGTTGATTTCTTGAGTCTAGGGCCTAGAGATTATACATGATCAGTATAGTTTTATGGAGAGAAGAAATTCAACTACTGAAAAGTGTAAATTCAGCGTTTTGCAGATCTAGTCAGCTTTTCTTCTTGTAGGAAAATCTGTGCAAACAGATTAGGTTTTTGATTTCCAAAGATACATGAACAAAGACTTTCAGTTTACACCATTTTTCTATGTCAGTACCAGGTAACCTTATTTGCTGCATGAAGAAGAATATGGCTCTATGGAAGTTGATTTTGTCAAGGTTTGGGCTTCCTGCTGTCTCACATTTATATTGGGTATAGTTGTGGTTTATGAGCAAATATAATAAGTAGATTATTTATTCTGGTGTATTGATATTCATTTCAGCTTTTCTATTTAATGCATAATTTTTTGCAAATGGTTACATTTAATTATTATTGGATACGGATGAATGGTCCTACAAACCATCAAGCAAAAGTTTAATTTAATTCCATTGAATTTATACAATGTTACCTGTCTGAGATAAAATTTCAAATAACATAGAGAACAAAGAAATGAGACCTTGGTAGTAAAAGACACTTGCAAATTAAGTAAAAAAGAACAAAAAATAATTTTAATTAATTTTGAGGGAAAATAATTGAAAAGATCAGTGTTTTTCTGCTTGAAGATGACTGGATTTGGATGACATGGTAAGACTGGCAAAGAACTAAGACAGAGAGCAAACACGAACAAAGACAAGTATTAGCAGAAATAGTAACAAAAAAGGCAGTGCAAAAACATTTTTTTATGCAATGACCAGGTAATTTGTCTGTCTCTGTTGTGACTGTACTTCTATTACATCTTTTTCAGCCTGTGTTCCCTTCTTATTGCTTCCTAGCTATTATCAGTCAGTCTGAAAAATTGTGACTTCTTTAATGGTCACTTCCATTTCTGATGCTTCAGGCAGTCCCAGACCTTGTTAATACAGGAAAGGATAGTTAGCCAAGTTCAGTGCTCAGTCCTGTAAGCAATCCAGAGACCAAAGGGAGGGTTAGATTATTAGGAGACAGTAAAACCATAAATATTTCAAATCTGGCCACTGGTTTGTGGGAGTCAAGATAAAGCATGAAGATGAAGGCAAATTTCTTTTTAACCAACGAGTGAAGATGTCTGTGTTTCATCAGACTTACAGAAGCAGAAGCCTATTGGG
This sequence comes from Urocynchramus pylzowi, assembly GCA_013397555.1. Lineage (NCBI taxonomy): Eukaryota > Metazoa > Chordata > Aves > Passeriformes > Fringillidae > Urocynchramus > Urocynchramus pylzowi. Next base: position 1,613,293 of record VZRH01001838.1, read on the forward strand.
AAACCTCCCCTAGCAATAAGTTAAAAATACAGTAAAACAATAGTGATAAGGGCATCACTTCAACAAGGCACAGAGAATAAGCTCCCAATGAAGCCACAGTAAATCAAGTAAAATAAAAGAATTGGTCTCACTTTTGTTATCTTCTTCATGAGAAAATGGTAACACTAATTTCTTTTGCTGGTAATTTAAACAATGGACAAATTAAACCTACCTAGTGAGACAATCTATTTCTTTGTCTTCTACTATGAAGTACAGAGAGGGACAGGTAGAGAGCAGGCATCAGGCTATCTCAGTGTAGCCCTTGAATGACTAGGGGCCATGACTGCAATGTCTTTTTAGAAAGGGTATCTTTAACTGGAAGGCTTCTTAGTTCAGGCAATTGTTTACATATGAACTTGGCTCTGAATTCCAATTGTGAAACAAGTTAGTGTTCAGTTAATATATTGATTATATGTGTGTTTTGATGTGAAAAATAAAACACTGAGGCACCTAGCAACGTACATTTTTAGAAGCATTTAGTAGTGTTCTTCAATGTCATGTGCTGTTTTAATTACATTACATTAACATTTCTTCAAGGAGATAAATGCAGACATGGTAACAGACACCTCATGAGATTCAAACATGCATGAACATTTATTTTCTGCTTGTTGTCTCTTCATGTCTTTAGTTTATAATTTAAATTTTGAGACAGAACTCTATAAATAATTTAACACTTCAGATGCATGTTTTATAAACATATATATATATATTTATAAAAGCATTTCATGTAAGCAGGTGATATGAAGGGCTATGACTGTCAAATAGCTCCCATTCAACACATAAATATTTAAGGAAGAACTCTTTATTCCATGTCAGCAAACTCCTGGCATTGAAACTAGAAAGATGGGAAGTCTCCCTTTAATCACTATTTGTTCCATTCCTTCATGAAGGCTAGGTTTAACTTTTGAGCATAACTTACTTTGCACTTCAGCCTAATGGAATTGCTTGGGTTTTTCTCACATTTATTAATAGGTAGCTTTGCTTTGTGTCACATTACACGTGTAGCAAGCATAACATAGTTGTTTCAATTATCTTTTTTCAATATTCTGCTGTAGTATAGGTTTTTTGTTAGGGTTAACCAAAACATTCACAGCACTTATGCCTGCACGAGGCCTTCATTTTGATGATTATTCCTACATAACTTAAGACCTAAATAAAATAAGATTGAAACAAAAAACAGCTATATTTTTCCAACCTGTTTTAATTACTTTAAATTGAGTAAAAACTAGTGATATAAATGTTTTTTGTCAAGGTTTATTGAATTCCAGAAGTCTGGACACTCACTGAGCACAAAGCCTATGAGGACTAGCTGAAGGATACGGGGTTGTTTAGCCTGAGGAAGAGGAGGCTCAGGGGAGACCTTGTCACCCTCTAGAACTCCCTGAAAGGAGGATATAACTAGGTGGGGTCAGACTCTTCTCACAGGTAACAAGAGGTAGGCTAAGAGGCCATAGTTTCAAGTTGCAGCAGGGAAGGATTAGATTGGATATAAAGAAATATTTCCTGACCAAAAGTTGCCAAGCACTGGAAGATGCCAAGCAGTGACCCAGGAAGTGGCTGAGTTACCATCCCTGGACTTATTCAAAACACTCATACATATGGCACTTAGGGAGAGAGATTAACAACAATATATTCATAGGTGTAGTTGAGCATCTTGGAGGCCTTTTCTGACCTAAATGATACTATGATTCTACATTTTTCTATGTGAAACATTTTATTTTATTTTATTTCATTAACATCGTTATTAATCTTTGGCTTTTCTTTCAAATACTATAGTATCAGTAGATTTTCAAAGATTACTGTAATTTGGGAATTTGTGGTCCTTAAAGCAGGCCAGAATTTCAGAAAAACACTATATGAAGGTCTTACCAAAATGAGTAAAATCTATGCTAAAATGGTGAAGAAATTCTAAGGCATTTTTGCAGAAGAAAATAGTAGTACAAGTTTTCCTGATTTTTTATGTCTTAGTCTGTGAACTTCACACTGGCTATTTGGCAATTCTATAGGGCTTTGCTCAGTTTTTAATGCAGTCTTCTGGTTCTCCTGCCCTTCAGAACTCTCCCATTGTATCAGAAACACAGATGAAAAATTGCCTGTGACAAGTTTGACAATTCTGTTATTTTTTTCCCCTGAATCATGGAATGACTTTTAAAAAAAGAAGAGTAGGAAAAAAACATGCAGTTTAGCTCATGACTATGGAATCGTTATATTAAAAAGATATTAAAAAGTTGAAAAGTGATGTCTGTCAACACTGGCACATATTTTCAAATGATACATACCAGCTTATGGAAAGTGTGGGTTGTGACAGGGCAGTGTTGTTTTTTATGTCTGTGAAAAATATCAGCTTCCTAACTAAAACTTCAAGGTGTGTTTTTGAGTGGTTTTTTTGCTTGTTTGGTTTTTTTTTGGGAGGGGGGGGGTTTGGGGTTTGTTGTTGTTGTTGTTGTTGTTTGGTTGGTTTTTTGGGTTTTTTTGTTTTGGTTTGGTTTGGTGGTTTTGGTTTTTTTGGTTTTTTGGTTGGGTGGTTGGTTTGGGTTTCTTTGACCGGTGGGAAGATAGAAAAAGAGGGCATGAAAGTTAGAATTCCAAGGTTTGAAAGAAGATATATATCTTGAAAAAAAGTTCATGTAATAATGTTTTTATTTACAATGAAGAAGTAGTCTTTCATATTTCCGTTGTGTCCTTGACTAGTGTGCCTGTTCAAGGTACATAATATTATAATATCATGTCATATCATAAAATACAATACAATATAATATAATCTCCTATCAGTATATATATCTAAATAAATATGTTTAATATAAATTTAATATAAATGTTTTACATGTGTATATATACATCTATATCTACACATATATATAATCCCTATATGTATGTGTATATATATGCATATGTAGTGTAAAATACCTATATTCCATGTCACTTTAACTATCAGTAAACCACTTAATCACAGGTATTGAGCAATAACAGCTTTCAAATTATTAAATTTTTATCAAAAGATAACAATTACAAAGAGACAAAAAAATTCAGATTCAATGGTAGAATCATATTTTCCTGTACATGTATGCATAATTCCTTTGAATATGAATATAATTTCATTTTTTACTGCAAAACCAAACCAAACCAAAATAAAACAAAACAAAAAAGCAGTAAAAAGATAGCTAAGACTTGACCTTACACAGTCTAAATGATGTTGTAACCAACTAATACACTTTTCAAAGAAGAATAAAGGAAATAGAAAATTTTAGGGAAATTTTATATTATATTAGATAAATTGGTGTTAATTGAGTTAATCCTGATTTATCTGTGGATTTTTTAATATGCTACTAATTTGAAGCTTTGAATTTAATAGCAACTTGGAAACTTGAACAATTATTGTGGGTTTTTTGAGCTTTCTCTGAACTAGTAATCACCTTGGTAGGTAGAAGGATTCTTTTGCAAGCTGATGGAACATAACTGAAAACTTGACTTTTTTTATTTCTTTTATCTTGTTTTTCACTTCATGTCCTGTGATTTTTAACACTGTGAAAAAATAGGAATCCTGAGAAATGAAAATATGATCTTGAAAAGTCTGTCTATAAACAAAAAAAATCTGGATTTTACTATTTGACATTTCTCTTCTTTTGCTTCTTTTCAAAGCACTTGCTGCCTCACAGGGATTAGTATAGGCAACACTAATTTCAGTGTCTCAGAACAATCTGTGGAAGTATTCCTTCGAAAGGAAAGATGATTTTATCAGTTAGATTGAAGAAGGCTATGCAATTCTGAATATGAACTGAAGAAAGGAAAAATTACAATTAACTTAGAAATTTCCAAAAGTGGCATGCAAAAATTACAAGGGGAAAAAAAATAAAAGGTAGAAGTAGACCTGATGTAGGAAGATACTATCATAGAAAACACTTAAAAACTTTAGCTGAAATAAAAATGAAAGGGATGCCATTTTGTCACAAAGACTATTTCTCCTATCTCTCAGGGTAGTTTTTCTTTCCAAATCTTACAATGAGTTGTTTGCTTTAAATATTAACCAGAAGGCATAGAATTATGGACTATCCTGAGTTGGGGGTGACCCATATGGACCATCAGAGTCCAGCTCTTAGCCTTGCACAAGACAGCCCCAGGAGTCACATCATGTACCTGCCTGCATTGTCCAAGCACTTCTTGAGCTCTGTCAGGTTTGGTGCTGTGACCACTTCCCTGGGGAGCACCAGTGAAAGCCAAAAGCTAAACTGTCAGTAACTTACTTGAGACCAGTATTTTAACCATAATCCTTGTCCATATCCTTCAGATTTCCTCTGCATGTTTTGGTCATTATTTCATTATTCATGCTTTCATTATTAACTTTACTTGGTCTGTAATTTCAATTTGAGACAGGCTGAGATATCCCTGAAGAGCTTTAGACACTACTAGAAAGCTTTGTAGGATCACAAGTGTGTCAAATAAAAAAAAAATAGTTGTTCTATGGTTAATTGATTATTAATGAAGCCATGAAACCATCACCCATAACAAAAGTAACACTTATAAATAGTCTTTCTCATGCTTAAGTGTCCTCATGTTCAGTATGATATTGTAGAAGAATTGTATCCAAGTAATACATTCTTCTGAAGACAGGTAGGTTTAGACATGCTTTTGAAGTGTTAGAAAATCTTCACTTTAATAAAATATATTCTTTTGTTCACAAAAATTGATTTGTAAAATTAAAGCACATTTATATATTAAGGCTGAACCTTGGCAGAAAGTTTTCTTGGTAACTCATTCAACTTTCTAAAAAACTCTAAGAGACTGCATTAGTGATCAGATTTAGCCAAACGTAGGATAATATAGTTCTACCATAAAAATGTTTACTATTTCTGTGTTTATGTTTCACTCAGTGTCGTTACCAGCATTAAATCAATGCTTTCATTTATCAAAATCATTTCTTTCTAAACCACTGTCAAATACACATGCATCTATAATTCTTCTTAATTCATCAGAACCAAAAGTGGGTTTTTATTTAAAAATTGTGATCATTTGTAACAGATAATAAGATTCCTAATATAATATGTGTCTTCTCATTAAGGAGTAGTAAATCTTACCTCCCATATACTATTCATTACTAGTGGGACAAGAGAAAAATAGCATTTTTATTTCCAACAAAAATGTTACCTTTTTTGAATTTTAGAACCTCTTTAAAATTAATGCTACTAATTTTAGCTTTCTTTGTCTCTGATTGGTAGAAAGAGGGCTAAGCTTTTTTTGGCTTTGTAATGCAGATTTACAGAAGACATTCAGGTTTTATATTAAAAAAAAAAAGATTTTTTTACCATCAAGGAAGTCAGGTACTGGAATAGCTTGCCTAGGGAGGTGGTGAATTCACCATCCCTGGAGGTGTTAGAGGTACCTGTATCTGGTGCTGGGTGATGTGGTTGAGTGGTTTAGATGCTACAGTGGCAGTGCCAGGTGGATGGTTGGACCGGGTGACCTTAAAGATCTCTTCCAACATTTACAATTCTTTGATTCAACAGTTTGCTTGACAGTGCAACATATGCTAGTAAAAGTATATCCAGATGACTTAGTGAGAACAGTAATGAGACATAGAAAATTCAGTAATCCAAATGAGGATTTGGATTTCCATATTTTATCTCTGAGGGAAGAAAATGAATGTCAGGTAGGATGTTTGGTACCCCACCCATAAAGTTTGCAAGCTCAAGAAAACTGTCATAACAGTAGTCAGCTCAGCATTTCCTGCTGTGTGTGGAGGGACACAAACTGGAAGGTCGTAGGGATGTTTTCTTTCTTCTAGTTATGTTATAAAGCAATGGTGAAGCAGCAGCAGAATCCTGACAAACTCCCTGACACGAAAATATCTGGAAATTAGTGCATCACATGAGATAACCCTGATTATATTTAAATTAAAAATTTTATGTGCAGAATGCCTGTACTTTTTTCCTTATTTCCTCCTTAAATTCAATTATCTGACTACTTTAATATTCACTCTTCTATTGTCACCTGCTCATAATTGGAAGAATACATGGATTCAGGGAATTTTCTGCTCCAACATTCTGTCTTGATGACTTTACCATTCAAGCAGGTTGAAGCCTAAAAAGAAGCCTGATTCCATGAAGAAAGCACACAACAGCCAGTGCAGGTTGGTTTGGTGCTTTAAACCTTAAGGTCACTGCTTGTCATGAACAAAGACCTTTTGTCATGTCCTTTGTCTAAACAAGAAAGGAAAACAAATCTTAAGTGTGGTGTGATCATTGTCAAATGGAATTCCTGTACTCCTTCCAGAGTGTGTATGGTATGGAGTATGGATTATGATACATTATGCAGGTTTTCTGGCAGGTGTGGGACTGGCAGAAATCATTACAAGATGCTTAGAGATACTCAGAAAACAGATGTTTTTCCACACACCAGCTGTGTTGACATACTTCAGTCACCTTGAATGCTGGTGTTTCTTTTAAGTGTCACTTACAATATCTACCAGTAGATATTTGATCCAGGAGTATTTTTGATCACTTTCTGAGAGAACTGCATGAAAAACACATACTTCAGCTATCCTGAATATATGAAATAAGCCTTAAATTTTTTTCAGGCTGTGAATCCTAGTGGAATTTCAGCACTAAATGCTGACTCAAGTAGCTAATTTAGCAGCAGATTAGCTTTATGCATGCAAATGTTCCCATTAACATCTGCAGGCTTGATTGCAGGTTTACATTTAAACAAATATGAGCACTTTTACGCATCAGAGACCAATAGACATTATTTATGTCTGAAACTTTGCAATTAGTAGTAGCTATTACTTCAGTGCATTATTGTTGCCCCCAGGTATAGCCTGGAAAGGTATATTTGAAAGTTGATGTATTTCGAAAATATTCCATAAATTTGTAGCTATAACACACTTTCCTCCTCTCTGTACACTGAATTTGATAGCCTGTTGAAAATTACACTTAAAAAGTGATTTATTTAAAAAGTGATTTATTAAAAATTGATTATTATTAAATATTTTAGCATTTCAAAGAAAGACAGGGGAAAAGAATGATTCATGATAATACGTCAAGTGCCAAATTTTGTTTCTATCATCTTTACCGAAATAAGAGTCTCGACATGTGCTTCTTCAAATGCAGCCTCTACATATGTAGGTTCTGTGAGCAGATGTACATAAATCTCCTTTACCATAGCTTCCCTTTAGCCTGCTCTGAAACAGACTTAAGAAACCTGAGACTGGTAAACTAACTTGGAAGGTAGATGGCTTCTATGCTAGTACTGAAAATGCATATATATTGTTTTAAAGAATTGAAATAACTTTCATTATTTTGCATATAAGTTATCTCCAGTTTCCATCAACACTAATCACTGGAACCCTTTGAATCCTGCAAACCGTATTTGAAGTACAGCCTGGACTCAGACTACTTTACCACAATTTTTGTCTCTTACCTTTTCCACGGAAGAAGATGAATTACACTTCTAAGTCACATATAGAAGGTTAGATGATAGCAAATGGAGTTAAAAAACCAAGCAAAACCAACAAATCAAACTAAAACCCTACCAAAAGCACAAAAAACCATTACAAGAATCTCCTGAATTTAAGATATCTAAAACAGGTGGTCTAAAATTTCTAATCTTTCAAGTATCTTTTGGCAATTTTTGAAAAAATCAACTTTTCATATTTCAGCATCTTTGTATCAGAAAGATTGATGCAAAATCTGTGAAATGTTTGTTATGTTCTTATCCATCATCTAAGTAACACTAGTTAATGTATGGCCCATACTCTGATTTTTGCTTCTTCATTTTCTTTTCCATGGGTCTTTTCCTGTGCTTAGGTACATCTGTTAACTTGTCGCTCCTTCCACTGTTATCTGTTCTTTTTATAATATGGTTGGAACAACCCTAATTGGTAATCCTGGCTAGACTTAATTAGCACAATAAAAGAGGGAGATGAATTCAGTCAGGTAAGCAGCCTTCTGAAGTCTATCATTTTAGGTCACTCTTTCCAGCATTTGTTACCCCTAAGAGTCTAGAAGTTGTGCTTGCCACATAGAAAACGATGCATCAAATGTGTTAATCACAGTCTATTTATTTTGGACTCACTTTTTTTTCACTGATTTGCATAAATCACATTCTTAGTATACTTATGATCTGTAATGGACTGAAATATTACTGCAAACATGCTTCCACTCTTAAAAAAATTATCATCAGAAATCTTAAGAAGTGACTTGTTTTTTTTCAGTAGATTTCAGAATTCAATGGAATTTACTATTTATTATTTACTTTAAAACAGCAAGGATAGATTCATTTCCACATCTGGTCACAAGAAAAGAAAGCACAAACATATCTAGTTTATAGGTAGGATTCAGTCCACAGTCTTTTTGAAAATATTTGTTATTTAACTCATTGTCTCATATAATACAGCCTTTATTACAAAGAATATTATAATATTTTTAGTATAAGAGAGGTAAATTATCCACTGGCAATTGTTGAAATGGTGGTGATTTTTGATAATCTTTGTGTCTGACTTGAGAAGTCTTCTATGGAATAAATAAATAGGAATATCCAGTCATAGCCAGCAGAGGTTCATAATCAGAATGTCCTGCAGGACATACTTAATTTGTTTTTATGACAAGGTCACCCATCTAGTTGAATAAGGGAAGCCAGTAGATGAGGTGTCTTTTGACTTTAGCAAAGATTTTGACACTCTTTTGCACAGTTACCTTCTGGACAAAATGTCCATCACTCACCTAGACAAATCCATGCTACATTGGGTCAGCAATTAGCTGCTGGGTCAGGCTCCAAGAGGTACAGTAAACTGAACTACATCAGGCTGGTGGTCAGCCACCAATGGGGTTCCTCAGGGATAAATTTTAGAACCACTGCTTTCTAACTCTATTATAAATGCTGTGGATGCAGAAGTTCCCTCCAACCAATTCTATTGTAAAGTCTTAACTGTAAAGAAGTAGTACAACCTCAAAAGCAATATACAAAATTGAAACCTGATGCTCTCAAATCAAATGAGAGGCCATGCCTGGTAAGTATAACCACCTTCACACGTGTTTAGTCCAAGTTCAGTTAGGCTACCTTTAGACTAAATGTAGTCAACCATGATAAAAAGAATGGCAGAATGCACTGGTTCTAGGGAATCACCTAGGAAGTAGGAATTCTCACTAAGGGTGTTTGGGTATGGTAGATATTGAAGTTTTGACACTGTGATGGCAGACAGAAAGCAAGTTCTGTTTTCCGTAGTCATTGTTAGCATGCAGCAGATAAATGTCAAGAATGTGTAGTGTCCATCTACACTAGGCATCCATCCACACTTTTATTTAAATGGTGTCTTTGGAAGCACAGTGGCTTCTCTAGACAATGTGTTCTATTAAAACCACAAATGGATCTAGAGTGTGTCAAAAATATATTGTCACAAGGTTAACATATCAAACTATGTCAGCCATATTCAACTTCTATCTCTATTGAAGCTATATTATTTTATTCAATTGAGGTAACAAAAGTCTAGCATGGAAAATAGTTGCTACAGATACCAAGAGTACCCTCGCTACCAACCCCATTTACTGTCTTACCAGACCTCACTGCTATGGGATTTAAATGGATTTCCAGACAGAGCACATACAGACTTCAGTTAATTCATGACCTTGCCCACTTCCCAACACCAGTTTGTACTGATACTAAAGGCTGATTATGTAACTAGAGGTGTTTGTAACGGTAAACCTAAGATAACATGATGGATACAATTTAGGATTACATGATGGTCCAGTGTGGTCTGACATATTTAGGTTCCTGAATAAAATGACTTAGGTATTTTCATAACCTTAATTCTGTATACAGCCTTTTCAATCTCATGTCACATTAAGCTTGCCAAAAATGAAGGAACACATTTCTTGACTATGAATACACTGAATTACATTTTAGTTATGTAGCATGCAACAACATAAAAGTAATCTAGTGTAAATTCTTCCATTTTGCTCTCTCTGGATAATATTCAACACAAATTTGCATTGCCTTTTGATTTGCTTAGAATTCTCTTGTTGTGGTTGTTGAAAACATAAAAAGAAATTGCTAATAGAGAAGGTATAAATTTGGGGCTGAACCAATGTAAGTATATGTCTTTGTGTAATGATATGTAATATTCAAAAGTAGCATCTTAAGAAAAAAAAATGATGAGGATGGAAGGGGAAAGTGAAAACAAAAAAGAAAGGAGAAAAGCATCTAAAAAACCAAAATAGCATCTAAATAAAATAGACTTTTTTTAAGCATAATTCATTGGGGCCTCAATAAACACAATTTCTGGAAATTAGAAGGGAAAATGGCATAATATCTGAACCCTTTCCAATCAAGCTAAAAATCTTAAAACTAATTCTTATAATATTCAGGAAAAAAATCTGTCTTAAAACTTTCTGTCAAACACAAATTATTTGCTATGTTCTGATTACAAGAACTAACTTCTTTTATTGATTTGATAAAATAGAAATATATTATATAGCTTTTTGAGGTGTCCTTTAACATTAAAAATTTTACCTGATTTGTGATTTGGTCCAGTACATAAAACATTATTATTAAAACATAAAAAAATGCATTTTTCTATAAATAATATAGATCAAATTACTTTGACTGGTAAGAGTTGCATCCCCATGACTGTTAAAAAAACTGATGTACTTTTAAAGTTCTCTGTTTTGATCTTTCAACTCTACTAAAAGAAAACTAAAATTCAGAATTAGCTAAATGGAAAACATATGGCATATGTCTTCTTTTTGAAGGCAGTATTATGTTATCTTTCTAGGTAAGTTATATAAACAAACTTCTAAAGTGTTTTTGTGCTATAGACAACCAAGTATGAGTGTATCTAGAATAATGTACATATGTGTCATTTTGATCATAAGGTAAGGTAGAAAGCTATTGAGTAATTTTTCTCCATGCTGTGAAATTATCTAATTTAATATTTTAAGTTTACTTTCTGTATGAAGTTTTGGTGTTTAAAGAAGATAGCCCTATCTAGAGGAATATATCTGTGATACTTCAGCATGTCTGCAACCCAACAAAAGACTAATTTGTAGATCCCACAAGAGAAAATTATAGTCTGTGATTAAAAAGGCAAATTATTGCCCATTTTTCTGTCCAAATAAAATTCATTATTGAGTTTAAAGCTTGGTGATAGAGATAAATTTGGTGCCTCTTCCTTTCTTGCCTGTCAAGGCTGTGAAACTCATACAATGGAGGTCTTTAAAACCTATATGGACAAGGTTTTGAGCAAGCTGATCTAACTTGAAATTTTTAAGAACCATATTGAAATAATTACATCCTGAGATCTCCTTAGCATAAATTTCTCTGTGAAACTATTATTATCTTTTCTCTGCTTTCCTTGTCTATCCCTGAGAGACATCTACACAGCACTGTTAAATTCTGCCACACTTAAACAGTAAAAAAATGGGTTTTTTCCTACAACTATATGTAGAAGATATGGTTTACTGGATAACATAATTCAGAAAATAATGGAGTATAGCTGAGAGAAGGTATAAAAAATAATCCAAAAACAGTCTCTAGAATTACATGAGAACCAAAATATACTTATTTTTGAAATTCCAGCTGGATGTAAATCAGTATCTTTGAAGTGAAATATTGGAATGGCATGGAATTAAGGTGATGGCCATATTTATAAAGTGGAAAAGGAAAGAGATGCTTCATGTCTCTAAATGGGCCAGTATCTCCTTCAAAAACATAATGGAAGAAAAAAAATGTTATCTACCCTCTTGATATATTGCATACAGGGATGGAGAGTATGCTTTCACAAAATCACATAAACAGAGTTTGGGGCCACCTCTTGACGTTATCTAGTCCAAATCCTCTGCTCAAAGCACAGTCGGCTGGACCAAGTTTCTCAGTAGTGTGTTCTGTCAAGTTCTGTATATCTCCAGAGATGGAGACAACACAACCTCCCTGGGAAGTTGTTTTTGGTCTCCAAACACCCTCACAATTTTTTTGTTGTTGTTGGTTGGTTTTGTTTGTTTGTTTGTTTGTTTGTTTGTTTAGAGATGAAAACTTCATTAGTTTTCTGTTGTGCCTATTGCCTCTTGTCCCATCAATGCACACCACTCTAGGGGGTCTGGTTTGCCCTTCAGTCCCCCTATCAGGTATTATACTCAGATAAGATGCTGCTGATACTTCTCTTCTGCAGGATGAACATTTACAGACCTTAGTCTCTTCTCATTTGAGAAATGCTCCAGCACCTTTCCTTGTCTTTGTGGCCTTCCACTGAAAAAAGGACTCACTCCAGTAAATCCACATTTTTCTTTCACTGGGAAGTCCACATTTTTCTTTCACTGGGAAGTCCAGAGCTGGACTCAGGACTTGGCAGAGAGAAAGACTCACCTCCTTCAACCTGCTGGCAAAGCTATTCCCAATGAGCCCAAGTAGCCCCTTCACACTTCTTTGCTGCAAAGTGCAGCTCAAGACCAACTTGTCCTCCAGCAGGATATCTTCTGTACTGATGCATAGGGTTATTTCTCCCTAGGTGCAGTACTTTCAATTTCCTTTTTTTGGACTTGTTTCCTTGTTTGAATTTATAATTTCATCTTTATAAATAATTTATTCTTCCTTTGTATGACTATGTAGCGTCATCTGCTTCATTTGAAGAATGAGTATGCCTAATTTTGTGAATGTGTGACTTCTAAAAATGTAGTGTTTGGGTATACTCTTCTGTGAAGTATTTTAGAACCATCTTTTAGACGTGGGAAATCATGCATATACAAAAATAATGAGAATTTATAAAGTGGAAACCCTGTAATTTAAAATCTATCATTTAGTCCGTGTTCATCACATCATAATTTCAGTACTTTATAAAAGGGTTGTTTATTCTCTAAACAAGGCTTAGAAGTGATTTAGTGCTTGGGGATACCATCCAAGTTAGTGAAATGGTAGAAACTTCAATCTGTAGGTGTTACAAATTAGTACTGAAGTCATAGAAACACAATGCTTGCACCCAACAGAGCTCTGGATGATGCTTTTTGTGAGTTTTTTGCTGTTATGCTTTGTTGGTTTTTTTCCTTTCTTTCCCAATTAGCATGAACAAAACCAAAAATATCCTGTAGCTTATATTTACAGGATTTTCTAAGAGAATATTTTATAGTTTTGAGAAGAAAGGTTAGCTTTTGTCACTTTCCAGAGTAAACTTTGTGACTTCTGGGGGTTTTTCCTCTTGTTTTTATTTTGTAATAAAGTTATTAACATACATTCTTCATTTTAACATCCAGCTCAAAGAAAACTTTTGTATACTCTTTTTCATTTTCAAACCACAGGAAGCAGGAAGGGACTTGGTTCTTAAAGGAAAGAAGAGAGAAAAAGACGGAGAATTTTGTTGATGGCTTCATTATATAATTTTAGGAAACAAGTAATACTTTCTCTATTTGAATTTTTCCCAGGAGGAGTAGACTTTTTTCCCCCTAGATAGTTGTTTCAGATAAGAGAATGTTTGCACTACTGAGCATATAAAGAAGTCTAATCTTGGGATTTACCACTGCAATTACCAATTGATGAAGGCTTAAAAACATTTGGGATGTGAAAACAGTGGCACAGGGAACAGATCAAATTGCAAAACTCTTGCCAAAAAAATCAGATGTCCTGTGCTAAGCTTTGTAGCAATGGCTACTGTTAGACATCAGGCCAGTGTGGTTCTGTGAGTGTGTCTTCTTTGGTCTCATTCCCTGTGTCTTCACTGCAGTGAAGTAATTCCAGAAGCAGGGCTTTCTCTTGTATCTTAGAGTGGTAATTTCAAAAAATAAGTTAACTCACAAAGATCTCTTTGTGTATCACTGGTTTTTTCTCAAGAAGGCTGCAAGAAGAGTTTTGATAGATGGTTGAATTTCATTCCCTCTCATGAGACCATTAAAAATGTTAATGTAAACTTTCTCAGATGTCTAAGAGGCTAAGTCAGGAAAAGTGGGAGGGTGATACAGTGGTGAGAGAGAGGAGGGAAAGGTTAAACTTATTTGTGAAATGCCAAGTTGTGAGCAGTATGCTTTTGCTCAACAGATATAATGTACAATCTGTCATTTGGCTTGTGTGGAATATGAACAGAAGAACAAAGGACTGTAGATATATATTTGTGCTTATCAGTAAGGAAGTACCTTTTCTTGCTCTACAGAGATGTCTTCAAGATGTAACAGATGCAACACAAGCAAATTGTAGAATTTCTTGTCATAAAAAAATTCTTTTCATGTGTTCTGCTGGTCATTTCCCCATCTCCTTTTTTTAGAAATACATATTTGAGTAATGAAACAGTGTGGTTCTTAATGAAAGTATAACCTATCTTAGCTGAAACCTTTAGAAGAAAAATGTAACCAGGAACTCATCACAGATGCTACATTGTATTATAATAAAACCATGAAATGAAGGATTTAGTTGAGATATTGCTGTAGTTGTGATTATGTCAATTTGCATAACTTGAGTTTGCATTCCACTAATATCAAGGGGTTTGCTACTTGGAACTACTGTAATGAGAAGTTGCATTTGATCAGAATCTTTCTCATGACTGACTCCTTTCCTCCTTCCTTCTCATCAAAGGACACATTCTGCTGAGGCACAAAAGAGAATTTCTGCAGTGCTGTGTGCTGTTAGCTGTGAGCTGATAGGATATACACCTGGACTTCTTTTCTCTGTCACAGCAAGTGCATTTGGTGAAGGACATCTGATAATGGCGCCTTCCAATTAAACCTGCTGAAGTAGAAACTAGTGTATTTACTGCTGAAATAGTCATAGGTCAAACTCATCTTTGCAAGGACCTTGTAACAGCCCCTTGTCTTTAGGCTTTGTTTTGTTTGTTTTTTTTTTTCCTTTGAGAAGACAGACAACAGAACACAGTGACTCTACAGAATGGGTTTTATGAAGTAAATTGTGTACTATGCCTGCTATACAAGCATGCAATATCCAAGTAATATTTTGTTTCAGAAAAGTAATTTAGGAGTTAGAATTTTAAAAAAGTGTTTTATTAATTGCTATTGAAGTATCAAATTAAAAAAAAAAAAAAGTAGACAGCTGAAAATTTTCAACTTATTTTTTCATGTCTGTCCTACCTTTGATGCACCACAGTTTAAAGCTATAATATTCTGACAAAGACCACAAACATATTTAGAGACATGAATCATGCAAAGGGCAACTACAGCAGTTGTTAAATATACTAAAGAACATCACACAAAACTGAATGATGAGTAGGATTGCAAGAGTATTACATCTATATTGGTTTGACTGTGTTGCTTAGATCTTCTTTTAGGTTTGAGCATCTCCAAGGAAAGGGATGCCACAGCCTCCACAGATATCTTGTTTCACTGTTTGACAACCCTTTAAAAAGTCAAATAAATTTTCTTTATATTGAACTTGAATTTCCCATGTTCCAAGCTGTGCTTATTACCTCACATAATGAGCAGAAACTGGCCTTATCTTCTTTACTCTTCCTCGTTCCTCAGCAACAGAAGAATCTCACCTCACTAAGGTTGAAGAAAACCATATGTCTCATCCACATGCTCCAGCCTTGGCCATCATGGTGAACTCCACTGAAATAATTCCTTTATGCCAGTATCTGTCCTGTGTAGGACCCTGCACTATTCAGGTGATTTCACTAGTGCTGAACACCAGAGCAGCATCAGTGCCTGACCCTGCTACTGTTGCTGTGCAAGTGAATCCCAAGATTCAGGGGATGCTTTGCTGCCCAGGTGCACTTCTTCTTCCTGGGAAGGGATTGCTGCTTCCCAGGAACTTGCTGCCTCTCAGTGCCTTTTCTGCAGAGCTGTTTCTGCTCAGTGAGCCCTAGCCTGTCCTGCTGCAGGGGTGAATGCTTTCCAGGATTTTGTGGAACTCCGTAAGTAGTTTATCCCTATGAACTGCAGCTCATTTCTTCAACCTGACTGAATTCCTCTAAATAACAGCTCTAATCTCCAGTACACTGTAGTCCTCTCAATATTCTGCCCCTGACAATCACTGCTGGCACTGCCTTTATATCCATAAAACAGGCAATGAAGGCACTAAAATGCTTTGGCACCAATATCAATCTCTGAGCGATGTCACCCTTAACTTTGAACATTGTCATTGCAACACTGACTCCCACCCCTTAAGCACCTTTTTCCAGAGCATTTTCTTCTCACTGTTTCTTGTCCATACTCAGCCTAGACATTCCCTTGGCTACAAGGAGTCTTCATGTGATGCCAAGGACTTTGCTAAAGTCAAAGTGTGCAACATCCACTTCTGTCCCCTAAACACTCTGTCAAGTCATCTATCACAGAACCTGGTCAGGGTTGCCCTTGGTAGATTCGTATCAGCACAAGACCACTGTGGCTTCCAGAATTAAGGTCTGATAGCACCATGTGAGAGCAAAGCGATTCCAGGTTACTCTTGGTGAAGAGGTAAGTAGCTACTTCTTAGACAGTAGCACGTGGAAGAAATCAGAGCAAAAATTTTTCTCAGGATCAATTTTGTACTTAAATGGGACACCTGGTTCATGTTTTGTTTTGCTTTGTTAGTGAACAACTATTTTTATAAACCACAGATACTTTTCTTAGGTACAGTATTTTGAAAGCTAATTAATGAATGTTAAACTGGAACAAATTCTGCTCTCTCCAGTTTATGGAAATGAGTCTGCATTAGGAAAGTTCATATGCCCCATAAGGTGCTACTAGGTCAGTTGACTCTGACATATCTCGACTGATTTCTCCCACAGCCTATTGAGTGTCTCATGCTTGTGCTGATTTTAGAAATAATGTCAGTTTAAGTGACCTTAAATAGGGGGCTTTCTTTCTGTTCTGTGAATGGGTTATATGAGATGTGAAAAAATGTGTTCATTGTGTATTGCAGTCTCTGTTAAAGTACATATTTCGTTTCTATTACTTTGTTTATCAATTAAAAGAGCATTAAGTTTCCCCTCACTTTGGAATTGATTATGAGAATTTTATCCTTCCCCATCCATATGCATATTAATGCACAGAGGTTCAGCATGATAAGTATTGGGTGTCGTGATTATCTCTGAATTATGTTTCTGTCATAAATATAAAGACAATAGAAGGATAAGAAATACACGATAATATCTTTGGTGAAGAGTAACTGGCAAGATTGTCGGTGAAAAATAGGGAAACAATGCCTGTGTTTTGTTCTGTCCCTACTCTCCTGCAACCCAATGTATTTGCAGAAAAAGATTCTGCAGTCTCTCTAAGCTACTTGTGTTCCTCCTGAAGGCAATTAACTACTGCTGTCAGATTTGAGTTCCCAGAAGGGCTGGTGCAGTGGTATTTTATTAATGATACTCTGCAGTAAAATGTGTAATGAATTGTGCTGTTTCATTACACAGAAAATCCTCTTGGTTTCTAAGGTTGCATATTTCTCTAGTAAGCTTATACTGAGGGTAGCTACTTCACTAAATGTCCCTTTGTAAGTGATGTGAATATTTATTGTTTGTTTGTTTGTTTGTTTGTTTGTTTATACATGTAAATTTAACTTTTTAAAATTGCTTCTAGATCTCAGATTAGTAAAAAAATTTGGGCATCTGTCTTATGTATAGCATAATCAGGAGGTCTCTGGCACTGAACTTTGCATAAATGTATGAACAGTGTCTTTTTCATATCGACTTGATCCTTTTTTCAGTTACTTAATATTTCTCTACCAAAGGGAATTCAGGTTCCTGAACCTCTTCTTCCTTATTACACCAAACCTGATCATATCAGGCCTCATTTTTCTAGAAACATGAGGTAGGTTTTACTTCTTTCCATTACTTCAATGAGTGATTCCGACTCCACTGGAAATCTGAAGGCTACAGCTAACTACCAAGTTGCTATTTTGTCTTTCAGTACCCAATTAATATTTCTTGTGATTAGGTCAAATTAACCATATTTATATATGCACATCAAGGAATCACCCTCTAGTTTTGGGGCAAACACTGGGCATGATATCTATACCTTAGTTGTGACAAGAACACAAAGCATTTCTGCATCAGAAAACTTTATATGATCTAGTCACTGAACAATTAATTCTTGTGCTGCTGAGTCCATGTGCTGTGACATTGCTGAAGTGCCACTGTTCTGAACTAGAAAAGATAAGATTTAGGTAAACAGTGAGGTTTAAATCTCTAAATGTAGCAATCTGCTTAGTTTCACTGGAGTATTTCCAGATGCAATTTGAAAGGTTGACAATCTCACCCAGGCTGCCTTTGCGATGAGGACTGGACCACACAATCTTTTAAAGTCCCTGAGTCTGGTCTTTGTCTTTATGATTCTTTTACTTGGCTCCAGGTGCTGATTGTGTGGATTGAAAGTAAGATGAAATAGGAATAAGTCAGGTATTTGAGAAATATATATGAGAGCATCAACACAGGCAGATGCAGGCAACCTCAGACTCACCATTTTTTCATCCATATCTAAAACTCAGTCGGTGACTCTTTAAGAACTCCATTTTATAGACTATTCTAAAAATTACATTGGAAGATCATAGTAACCGTGACCTTATAGTGTATAAATTCTGATTTAGCAAATAGAGGTTTTTGTCATCAATTTGTTGTTTTTCCTCCTGTCTGAATAGTTATGGCTTCCAATGATTTTCCCTTGAAAACTGGAGAGATCTCCACACATTCTGTTGTATAGGAAAAGTCACTAGATGATAACTATATACGTATGATTTAAGTGGCTTTTAATAATATTTTTGGCAAAAATAGTGTAAGATCCTTTTTCTTTTTTTAAAATTTCAATTGCTTCCTCTTCCAATAAAGAAATTTAGTAGTTCCATTGAGTTTATGAATGTGAGTCTCTTTTTTCTCACCAAATATGTTGTATCAGAATGAGATATTTTTAGCACTGTAGGATCAAATCTGTCATTTTTGATGCTTGGCTTCCAAGCATAAACAGCAAAGAAAGTGTTTTGCAGCAAATACTGGGTGCAGTCCACAGTCGGTGAAAATGAACACCTTACCATGTAAACTGGTATCACTTTGGTGATGCCATCTAGTTTACATTTCCAGACTGTGTTACAAATGGTCAAATATTTATAGGTCATTTCAGTCAATATATCTGTGCCAGATTGGAGTGATTATGTATCATAAAGTGTAGACCGCAACTCCAGCTTTATAATACTTCTTTCACCAGTGTTTTCAATTGGAACAGTTTCAAATATCATCCTGTGCATGCAGTGGAATTAGTGTAAATGATAAATATTGCTGATGTTCCTTCGTAATTTTTAAAACCTTGGTCTTCTTTTTTTTCTTTTTTTTTCCATTATTACATGTTACCAAAGGCTAAATATCCATCTGTTTTACAATCAGCAGTCTTCTGAATGTCTTAAACACAATAGATGTTACTGTATAGTTTAAAATGAACCTTAGTGCAGAGGGGTAGTGGAATGCATTTTATTAAAGTCTCCAGAAAGAAAACACAAGAACAATGTAAGAATTGTACTAAGGATGCAGCACATTGTGAGAGGTCTAATTTTCAAATTGAACATGTTTGCAGTGGTAACTGTAAGCTCAGCAAGTTCTCTTTACAGTAGGAATATTATATCAGCAGTAAAATTAGAGATGGAAAGCTCCCTTGAAACTGCTTAGGTCATCTGCAAATTCCAGGTTCAATCTTGCTTGCTACTTTTTCTTTCTTTTCTTTCTTTCTTTCTTTCTTTCTTTCTTTCTTTCTTTCTTTCTCTCTCTTTCTTTCTTTTCCTTCCTTCCGCCATTTCCTTCTGACATTTCCTTCTGACATTTCCTTCCGACATTCCTTCCAACCTTCCTTCCTTCCGACATTCCTTCCTTCCGCCACTTCCTTCCGCCACTTTCTTCTGCAACTTCCTCCAGTTCCTTCCGCCACTTCCTTCTGCCACTTCCTTCTTTCTGCTACTTCCTTCCTTCCACCACTTCCTTCCTTCTGCCACTTCCTTTCTTTCTCTCTCTCTCTCTCTCTCTTTATCTCTCTCTCTTTCCCCTCTTTTCACATATTTAAATATTATTTTTCTTTCTTCTAATATGAGAGATTTACGAGTAGAGTCATAGAAACCGATAACTGTTAAGATCAGAATGGTTTATCATACAATACAGGACTCTTATCTCCTGCATTACTGGGAAACTACTACTTTTCTATCAACCATTATAATTGTATCAATTTTTTCAAACCTTTTCTTGTTTCTTTGAAGACTGGAAAAGACAGGATGCCATCATATTTCCATAATATGATATGTAGAACATCAAGTGATAAATTTATCTTTGTCAGTTGTAATATATAGCTTGTCATGTTGAATTATTCCTGAGATGATTTTGGCTTAAGCATGGCTTCATAATATTATGACACAATCTACTTAGGACTCTCAAGGTAAACACTTATATATGAGGCTTTCTGTTAGAAAAATGAGTTTATATTACATTACTGATCATCACGATCACAATCTTGGTAACACAGTGTTGATTTTATGGTCAGTTGTGTAGTATGCCTTTGAGGACCCAGATATATCTGCAGTGTATTATTGACACCCAGGTGCCACACATTGTAAATCCCTTGTTATTACAAAAGACAAAACCCCCTAGAATATGACACAGAACAAAATTATTATTTTATTTATTTTATTTTACGTAATTTTATTTCATTTCATTTCATTTCATTTCATTTCATTTCATTTCATTTCATTTCATTATTTCATTCCATTTCNCATTTCATTTCATTTCATTTCATTTCATTTCATTTCATTATTTCATTCCATTTCACTCCATTTCATTCCATTCAATTTCATTTCAAGTTTTCATTCTTTAATCACAAATTCATTGTGCTTCCCTCTATCAAAGACCTTTCGGAAACTCTGAATTTAAATTGGTTTCAGTACTGATGGTTTACATAGCATGACCTTTTGGATTTGTACTGGATAAAACCAGTTGTAGCCATTGAGGTGAGAAACTGCTCAGAATCTACGTGGACTACTAGGCAGTAAAAAAAAAAAACTATTGCTTTAAAATTTCTTTAAAATTTTCTGAGTGTATTAATTCCTGTGAGAATTGTTGGTATTTGCTTAGGACGTGAATTGATTTTGTTAATTTTCCTCAATAATAATTTTTAAAACTAGTAAGATTATTTAATTTGTGACTTTAAGAATAACTGCAGCTTGAAGATGTCTGTATTTTTTGTAAAAGAGGTTATGACATAGAATTTAACTTTTTTTAATAGAGTAATAAAATATTTAAATATTTTCTTATGGAGGAAGGAAAGCTAAAGATATAAGCAATGTCAAAAAAAAATGTAACTTGCAGGAAAGTATAGTCTGATAATCACAAAAACTTGCACTTAAGAAGTTGACCTGAGCAAAGAATATGCTAGTCCAGGCCCCTTGGTTAGTGTGAGTATTTTCCTTCCTGGATATTGAATGATAACGTCATATATTTGTTTAGCTTATGCATACATGTGGCAAAGTAAAGTAGATTTTCCCATAAAAGTCCTGAAATAGATATTCTTTTCCAATAGCATTTTTATTTATCTTCTAATGAGGTTTACTTTCAAACTATACTGGCTTCTGAAATAAATTGGAAATATTCATTTGAGCAAACGTTCTTTTCTGGGAACTAGAAGTGTTTATGTACATAGACTAGAATATTGAACCTATCAGGCTGTGTAAAGGTGATATTTCATGTGCTTATAGTATACCTCTTTTGGAAAATGATATCACCAATATTTCCTTTCACTGTAGAAGAATACAAGTAGGAAATCTGGCTTCCAACAAATCTACAGAGGGAGCATTGTATCCAGGAAAAGATGTAAAGTGAGTCAATAGTGAATATCACTTGAGAATGACACAGTAGTCAGTCAAATCCAAAACTACAAAGTCTGAAGAAATTGTGGATGGGAGTACCAGAACACAGCAAGGGAGCATGGCCAGGGATATACTACTGTGTTATGTTCAGGCTCATTTCAAAGTGCACAGGAGAGAGATGATGCCTGAGATTAGTAGTTCAAAAACAGCTGGTGGAGGCAATATGCAATGGACATTCCACTACTATTCTCTAACATCAATCTTTGTGAATAAAAATCTATTTGCAATGATGGACCAGAAGCAAAAGAGTTTTCCTGTCTAGTGAAAACTCAACTGGACAATAAGAGTCCAAGAAACCAAATTCAAGTTAGTTGATTTACATATCATATCGGTTATGAAAATGAAGGCCACCTGACAGTTTTAATTTCTTGAGCAATTAAGCTAGTCTTGGGACTAGTTTTAACAAGTAAAAAATCTGGTGAAAAGAGTAATGAGTTCAGAGACTAGATATCAGATCGTGGAAATAGTAAAGGAAAAAAATTAATGGGAAAGTCCAGCACAAAATAATAATAAATTAATTATTAATCTGATTATTTCAAGTCATTGAAACAATATCTTCCAGTAATGTTTGCTGTGGCGTTAAATCTTTATAAATACTTTTAATAACTCCAAAAGCACAATTTACTTAAAGAGACATGAAAGTTAAAATGATAAAACTGAAGAGAGATGAATCTATCCTTTTATGATTTAGGAATATCTGTTTATACAGAATTACATCTTTCCAGCAAATGAGCATTAATTAGAAAATTATACTAAGTTTTTGAACTCTGAATTTTGATTGTCGTAGAAAAATTCCTTAAATTAAGTATTATTACTATGTGCAGATTTTATATACATTAAATATTTATTTCAAATGCATGTCTAAAAATTAAAAACTAACTTTTAGCACTTACAACCTTATGTATAAAGTCTTTCAGAGAAAATGTGGAAATTTTTTTGCTTCCAAGGGGTAATCTTGAGATAAAAGCTTCATGGCAAATTTGTCCAAAAAAAAAAAAAACTGAGCAAAAAGACCAGAAATATTGAAATGCCAAAAACAAGATTTCAATTCTGAAATTATTTTCCTTTTAGTAATGTGTATTTTTAATGTGGGTATTTATGAGTGAAAGTATCTGCTAATTGCATTTTATTTGGTAAAATGTGCTTTTAAATTTATAGACTGTATTATATTAATTAAAAATCTTCTGTTGTGGTGTTATTTTCTATAAGTTCATTAGCCATAACAAAGTTAATGTAAAATCTGCTTTGTCTCTTCTTCCAGTTTTAGGAGAAATTAAGTATATGGTATGTGATGCATGTCCTATCAAAAGTGCATTTCCATAGTCTATTATATAATTTTACTGCTTTTTGGCTTTAACAGAGTTAATACTTATGTGATTAACCAACCTAAATTCTGTCATTGCACTTGCTCTGGCAACTGGCTACCTAGGATATTCCCAGATATTGCTTTTCATCTTTGGCTGTCTCCTTATGTAAGAGTATCAATTTGCTGCAACAGAGATATTGTTATATCATTTTGCAGATCAGTGAACTGAACCACAAAAAAAATTGTGACATAATGTACCAAAGGTCAGGTGTGAGTGGCAGTGGCAGAACTGAAAAAAAATTTCAGATTCCAGTGCTAAAAACTGAAATACTGTAAGAAAGATTTTTCCAGTGGAGGAGGGTGTAATAACTTACATGGAATTTATGAAATTTTAAAAAAAGAGCAAAAGATGCTTGCTTGTCACAAATCAGTCATACTTCAGATCTCTCCTGTGACATATGGTGGAGCTATTTTATGCCATTTTAAACTGGACTGAAATAGATACAGATAAAGATAAATAAATAGATAGGTAGATATAGATATAGATATAGATATAAATTATATAGATATATTTATGTATGTATCTAAAGTCTATTCTATATACATATGTGTGTGTGAGCATTTACTAATATGTATATTTACTTCATAGGACTACTGTGTGTAGTCCTTCTGTGTGTCATGGATATATGGCTTGGAAGTTACTCAGATTAGAACTGAGGGGTGAGTGATATAGCACAAAAAAAAAAAAAAA
>VZRH01001838.1:1637322-1698245 GCA_013397555.1 Urocynchramus pylzowi
GGAGGTAAAAAACAAAAAAAAAAAAAAAAAAAAGTGGTAATTTTAACAGGGAAGGCACTTTATTTGCTGTAATCAAATTGCAGTTCAGGTGCAGTGAAAAGAAATTTACAGAAGAAAGTTTTAGCACAAGTAGAAAGAATTATCTAAGTATTCAGTCTTAATAGAGAAGGTCATGAAAACATGGAACAGAAATGGTACAGGCAAAGTCAATATTTATTTTTGCACTCATGGTATTATAGGATGTGAAGGTAGTGGCAGGGACAGCAGCCTCAAGGCAGTTATGTGAAGGTTTTTCCTGGTAATGGATTATCTACTCACACTCTCAGATACTGATATATATGGATACAGTGCTCTATTTTATTTAATCTTTTTCAAATGTTTGAAGCAGGTAGGGGACATTATTCATTTTTGAGACTGTCCTTGTAGTTCATTCATACTTTTTTTAATATAGTTTGAGAAAGTAATACACTATAAATTCTCTCCAAAAGTTGAAAGGCCCACAAAGGTTATATACATTAGCTTTTTTTTTTTTTTTTCCCCTCAATTTTCAGAACAATAGTGATGACCCTAGTCTATTTTAGCAGAGAATGTTGCAGGGTGAATCTCTATGGGCAACCATTTGTCCTATTGTCACGTTTTGAGCAGGGTTCATAGACTGCTATTTAATATTTGCCTTTCTGTTCATGTATGGTCTGTGTAGCTAGATGGACAATTATCTCCAGTCATTGTGCAGATTTAAATACATCTCTAACTGTACTTGTCTCACTCTGCAGGGTGTACTTTAAGACAGATTACACATACTCCAAGCTCCCTTATTATGACCCTGTTCATCTTATGCTTGGCATAATTATAGTTGTGCATGAAAAAGAGTATTACATTAGATATTAGCATGTTATAAATTTTCAGTTATCTTCTGCAATTGGTTTTCACTCTTTAGGGAAGGAAATAATACTCAGGATTTTTTATCTTTTATTTTTCTTTTTTTTTTTGCTGCCACTAGTTATGTTTGTCCATTCTCAGCATCCCTTCTATTCTAAGATATCACCAATGCCCAGATGCTTGTATCTTGCACACACCTCAGCCTTGCTTGATGCCCCTTTCTCCAAAGACATTGCTTATCCATCATCTTCTCTCCCTGATTTCTTCAGATTCATCTGTGTTTCTCTTTCACTTGTCTATCCCTCTTCCTAATATATATTCCTATTTGTCCTTTTTGCAACAAGCTTCTAGCTCATGCCTCATTTGATTGACTGACAGCCAGGACTATGCTTTGCTTTCTGCAATCACTTGTTTCTGGCTTACTATTTAGATCATTACTAATTCATTGTCCTGGAGAAGATGGCTCAGATGGCTTCCTTCACTGTATTTTTTTTTATGTGCTCAACTTTTTCTAGGCCTCTACAAAGCCTTTTTTCTAGAAAGTCACCATCTTTCTGTGCACCTTTCATAAAATTGATTCCAAGTCTCTGCAATGTTTTGTTACAACTGTCTTGGGATTTAATTTCAGTTTTAAATAAGAGACGGCAGGAGATCCACAAATAATGGATAAATAATAATAATTAAATATAAATAATAATTCCAGTTGCAGTACATTACAAGGTTAAATAACTATAAATTAATGGATTAATGGTGATCTACACCAGACAGGACTCTGGCCCCAGAAGATGACTTTAAAGAAAGCTTAGAAATGTGTAGCCATAATTGTAGCAGTGTCCTTTTGCTGAGATTTTTGCTCAAATCTCACAATCTGTGCTGAGTGTAAAACATCCCAGCATGAGTAAAATTTTCTAGTAGATCACATGCTCTTAGTGGATTTAGAGAGAAGGTCTTGTGCTAATAAGAATTTTAGAGTGGTTGGACTGTTAGAGTTTCTGTAGATCCTGCTAATGTTATCAGTAATTCCCTAGTCACTTGCAAAGCCAATGTTTTCCCAAGTTCTGAACATGACCAAGTGTCTAACTAAAGATTATAAATGGCATTGTGATTTCCCTGGACCTTGATCACTATTCACATGGTAATCATCCATTTGCTTTTTATCACTTTCTGCAAACCGTAATTTCCAAGGCAGCATAGATTTTTTTTCTTTTTTTTCACTATTATGTACAACTTGCAAGACCTTGTATGCTCCTCAATGCGAAAGTAGATAATGGATTTTCTCACTCAATGCCATACTCAGTTAATGGGAATGAGATCCCTATGGGTGCATATACTTTGAATAGTACCATCTTCATCTTTCCAACACCAATGTTCCTGCCATTCTTCAGTCTGTACCTACATGCAATGAAAGAGGGACCACATCCCCTATTGTGTTTCTCCTGTCTAAATTGTAACTTTGTAATAGTCTTCTTTGGGACTTTACTGCTATAGAACTTGGAGCAAATAATGGAATCTGTGATTAAGCAGCTTCTTTCAAAAACTGGTCCATTGCAAAGGCCTTTCTCAGATCATTGAGAAGTTCATTGTGGAAGTTCCCAGTTGGAAATCAGTGTGCACCTGTGATTAGTGTTCATCAGGGTGATGGACAGGACAGATGAACCAGAAAAAGAAAAGTCATTGAAAGCATTGGCATCCTCCCAGGCCATCCTAGAAATCTTCATACTTGATTTCTACTGCCACAATTTCTTCAGTTCCTTTTCTGAAAAAAACTGAAGTCTTCAGTATTTTGTATGCAGAAGTGCTACATGCTCTTCACAGCCCTGCTAAATAGGTACATATGTATAACTATACAGTTATTGAAATTGTTTGAATGAGATTTATGTTCAAAATGAACTTTTCAAGGAAGTCAGTATAGTCAAAGCAGTATAATGTGAATTGGAAGCTGTCTTCTCCTGAAGAAAACATTAGTACAAATTCCATTTTTGTTAAGTTTGTTCTCATTTACATTTCCTGGTTTACATTCATTTTTGTAACATATACACTGTTAGATGCTATTTCTTTTTTGATTCTTTATAGGGAGCCCTTTGAATTTCCTGTTCTAGGAAACACTTTAGTCAGCTACTTTAACATAGAATTTTTATTTTCTTCCATATTGTGTAGCATAGAGTAAAAGATTTCATATAGCATTTTAAATTGGCTTCAAATGAAAGCATTGAAATTTCCATATTTTTTTGGCTCAGTTTTGTTTGTTTGTTTGTGGTTTTTTAATGTGTAGGTAATCAGCTCAGGCTTGCAAGTCCTTATTTTATTTATGTGTACTGTATTCTATTAAAAATTTCTGTCAGATGGAACTTTGTAATTTATACCTGAATTTGGAATTAAGCATCTATACAGAACCTAAATGGAATTTATCCTTCAGGAAGGAAAACATTGAAAACTTAATGCAAATAAGGAAAATAAATTTTAAACAAATAAGTGCTGGTGTGAAAAAACAGTATCTGTTCATTCCTTTTAATCCAGTTTGAATCAATTGAACTTGCAGCCCTATAGTATAGATAACATCACATGTATCTAGCTGCTTTTTTTTTTAAGAGAAGTGACATTTTCCTGCAGTTCACTACTGGCAGTGAAGACACATTTAAGCACTTCTAGATACAACCTCCTCGTAATATGCCTTATGATGATTCAACCCTTGAAACCTCAGGAAATTTGCAGATGCAGAAAATGTAGATGAAAATAAATAAACTAAACATAAGCATCCAGATCTTTGATACTGGTTCAAATTAAGTATTTCATCCTTTAATAGTTTGACTATTGCTGACTTCAGTATTTGATAGACTTTCTTTCATCAAGAGTTTCAAACATTCCCTACTTACTTTTGAAAGTGTAACTAATAGAAAGAAAATTTATCTACCACTGGCAGCCCTCTCTATTTTTGTGTAGCTTACTAAAGTTACCTCTGATACAAGGAGATTGCTGACTATTACTTTGATCACAAAACAAAATATTGATTCATAGATGTCTATTAATCCAAATTATTAATAAGAAAATATTTGATGTGTTGAAGGAGAAGTGCCTCTATTATGACTTGTTTCCCTCTTTAGAGCAAACTAATAAATCATGCAGCTTTCTCCACAGTTTTGCTGATCCCCTTTACCTCTTTAGATTATAGAGGGGGTTAAGGGCTCTGAGCAACTTGGCCTAGTGGCCCTTGGGTTTAGAACTGACTATCTTCAAGGTTCCTTCCAACCCAAACCATTCTATGACTCTGTAATAATCTACAAAGAGTTATAACCTTTTCTTATGAAATTATATTACCCCATTCTTAGTAACATTTTCCCATGATTCTAACTAACATTCTATTACTCTGTTCTTCATTATTTTTCTGAAAATAGATATGAAGAAATCCTTCCTATATCCCTAGGCAAGTAGCTTCAGATCATATGTCTAACTGAAGCTGGCATATAGCAATTAGTGTTGACATGAATTACTGCTAAAGAGTGCCAGTGAAATAAATGGTAAAATGCAGTATTCTAAATGTGTTATTGGCATAATGAAAATAGTTAGGTCTCCTGAAGCTACAACAGAGCCAGCAATATGTGTTTAGAGCACAGAAAGCCAATCGTATCCTCGGCTGCACAAAAAGAAGTGTGGCCAGCCAGTCAAGGAAGTTGATTTTCCCCCTCTACCCTGCTTTGGAGAGATCCTACCTCAATTCATTCTGCAGCCCCAGTGAAAGAAGGACACAAATGTGTTAGACTGAGTCCAGAAAAGGGATGCAACAATGGTCTGAGTTCTGGAACATCTCTCCTATGAAGAAAATCAGACAGGATTGAGTTTACTCATAGTGGAGTAGAGAAGGCTTCAGGGAGACCTTTTTGCAGTTTTTCAATACATAAAGGAGACAGACATGGGAGGAACATAACTAAACCAAACAAAAAACCCCAACAACAGAACCCCAACCAATCAAACAACCAAAAAAAAAAGAAAAATTTTTTGCCAAGACCTCTAGTGACAGGACAGTTTTAAACTGAAAGAGGGAAAATTTAGATTGGACATAAAAAAAAGTCAGATACATTGTGAATGCCTCATCATTGCAAGTAGCAAGGTCAGGTTAGCTGGAACATTGAGCAACATGATCTGGTGAAACATATTCCTCTGGTGAGAGTGTTCAGCTAGATGATCTTCAAGTGTCTCCTCCAACCCAAACCATTTTATGATTCTTTAAGAAGAATGCTTCCCAAGAAGTCTTTTTTTTTTTGTATCCTAGACTGAAATATCTGTTCGTAGCCACCTCATCTAGCATACTCTGAAAAGTGACCAAAATGTTTGCTTATCTATTAACTGTATTTTATAAAAAAAGTATTATCTTCAAAACAAAACAAAGATTCTAGAAAAGCCCTTCATTAGGGCCTTTATTGACCTATGAAATACCTTCTTTACTCTTGAACTGAAAATCCTTGAAATGGAGGTGGACTTTGGCTAATTTACAGTTTGTTGTATCTGTTTGTTGCATTTTATAGTTGCTTCTAGTGAATAATCGCCAATTCCTTTTCTCTTCCAGTGAAGCATCTCTCAACCATGCCAGTGTTAATGGAGCTGGCTTTCCCTGAAATGCAATGTTATGATGCCTTTATATCACTAAGAAATCTGAATTTAAAATACTTGTCATTCCATAATCCTTGTGTACAATACTGGGAAGGTAACTCTAGATTCTCCCTCCAGCTTTGGGTCTGATAGTAATTAACACAGATATGCAGAGCATGGAGACAGGCATATCACCCGTAATTGCAGCAGTATCATAATTCAGTTCTCCAGGGACTGCTTCTACATTCTATGAAAGTAGTCTGGAAAATCATCTTGTACTTTACAGCTTGGCAAGAAGAATTAGAGCCCCTGACTAAAAATAATCTTACTTCTTACCTTCTTTTTATGTAAGACACACAGTTAGGTCAAAATGTATGCAAAGATCCTTCTGCCTCGCCAGGCAGACGTAATGGTGTGTTACATTCCCTTTCACCAAACATAGCAACTTAAATCCTCTGCTGTGAGGGATGGGAGGTACAGGAAATTCACTGATTAATTCTGTTTATTGTATTAATGGCAAGGCACAGCACAGTTCTGTAAGCCAAGTTTTCCAGCCTCTTCCTCCAGTGGTAATGGAAGATGTGTGGACCATATTTCTAAAGGCTGTCTTTGTGCCAGAGATGGGAAAGCCTCAAAACAGAGGGTGAAGAGAGAAGATACTTATTTTCATAACCAATTATTTGCATCTTTTGAAAGAAAGTGAAGGGAGGTACTTAAGGTTTTTTTTGTTTTGATTTGGTTCGGGTTTTTTTAAATCTATGTATGAAGTGTTTTTCTGAATCTGTGGGTTTCCAAAAACTTTAACATCATAGCATCACTGAATCACCGAATGGCTTAGGTTGGAATGGACCTTCAAAATTATCTAGTATACCTGCATTGTAAGTGCCACACAGGCACGTAAATGTCATTAGCTTGCAAATGCCACTAGTTTATGAGCTTGGACTTTTTTATTGCTTTTTCTTTCCTCATGAAAGTATCCCCATTTCAAATGTTCAGAAGTCTGTAGGCTTCCTTGCACTTTATTATGCAGATATAATCAAAGCCAAGATTTATAACCACAATCCACTACTTCTATCCAAGTGAGAATTATTATTGCAGTCACCACTCCATTCGCCATGTACAGATATCATAACTTTAATCCAAGTTAATAAAACTTCTCATCTGTAGAATGAGGATAGTCAACTACTTTCCCGTAATATTAGAGGATTTAAAACAAATGAGAAAATATGCAGAACTGAATCCTCCTGGCAATTTAATCCAACAGAAAGCACTTACCTGAGGTGTTTTGATGTTCTTCTCAAACCCTGCATTTAGCTATAAATATCACTTTGCAGTTTAACAGGACTTCAAAAGCAAATATGAGCAATACAGTCCAAGAAGAGATTCAGGATCCAAGTAATTTATTGAATATTTCTTTTTCTTTTCTTTGTTAAAGAATTATATAAGATGGTTTTTAAAGTCAAATACTATTTCATTACCATGTATGTGACATGCTAATAGTCAACTAGTTTCTTTTTCTGCACTGATCTGCATAATTTCTGTGGGCCTTCTGTAATTTTTTTCAGGCCATGGAGATTCTGTTTCTAGAGCAAAATAGAGTTATTGTATTTTGAATGGAAGCACACTGGAAAAATACTGGGTGGGATAAACATTGAATAATATTGAATACTATTCCCCTACCAAGAGAGTGGAAAAAGATTTTGATCTTTTCAAGAAACACAAGTGTGATGCTTCTAGAACAAGACTAACATATTGTGTTGGATTTGCATGTCCTGGTTTTTGCTGTCAGGGGGAGGGCACAGAGGTTGGCTTCTGTGAGAAGCTGCTGGAAGTTTCCATCATGCCCAGCAGAGGCAATCCCTGATGGCTCTGAGGGTGGATGTGCTGCTGGCCTAATTAGAGAGGCTGGTAATGCCTTTGTGATAACAGGTTTAAGGAGAAAATCAAAACAAAAATGTGACACCATTTTAATTCTGGCCAGAGAAGAGGAGAATATGAGAACATGTGAGGGAAACAAGGTGGAGACACCAGGGCCAGTGGAGAAGGAGGGGCAGGAGGGGCTCCAGGCACTGGAGCTGAGATTCCTCTGCAGGCTGTGGTGAGATTGTGGTGAAGCAGCTGTGCCCCTGCAGCCCATGGGGATCCATGGGGGATGCAGAGATCCACCCACAGCCTATAGAGGTGCCCATGCTGGAGCAGGTGGATGCCTGGGGGGTGCTGTGATCCAGTGGGAGTCCTGTGGAAGAGAGGGGTCCTTGCTCTCAGGCTGGAGCAGCCTGTCCTTGGAGGACTGCACCCCATGGAAGAGTGACCCATGCTGCAGTGTGGGAGGACTGTTGCTCGTGAGATTGGAGACATGCTGGAGAGGTTCACGGAGAACTGTCTCCCATGGGAAGGGACCCCGTGGTGCAGCAAGGGAAGGATTCCTTCCCTGAGCCAAGCAGAAAAAAACCTTGTGTTTTCTTCTGAAAACATGAACTGACCAACCCCCCACCTCCTGTCTCCCTGTGCTGTCAGTGGGAAGGAGGGAGGGGCTAGGGGAAAAAAGGTGGTTTTAAGGGCTTATTTTTACTTCTCACTATTCTCCTCTGATTTTGTTAGAAGTAAACTCACTTCACATCTCTAAGTTGAGCATGTTTTGCCCTTGGAGTGTTTTCTCCCAGTCCTAGTCTCAACTCATGAAGCCTTCATTTAAATTTTTTCTCTCCTCTGCCCAGCTGTAGCAGGGGAGGGTGAGTGAGTGGCTTTTGTGAGTGCTTGGTGTCAGGCCAGCATTGGTGGCCAGATTTGATAGCAAATCTGCTTGAAAGAATTTCTTCCTTACAGCTTTTGATTCTTGCATGAGCAAACGAAACAGGTGAAATGTAAATGTAGTGTTCCTGATGGCAGAACCACAGACCTGACACTTAGTCCTCAACTGTGCTGATGGCCACAGGCTGAAGGCCCTTCACCTCCTTCTCCTTGGTTCCTTCATAGTCATCTGCTGTGCCTATTCCAAATTTTATGCCTTGACACAATACTGTCTTAGGTTTTGTGTTCCTCTGGAACAAATAATGAGTAAGACCTGTAGTGTGAGAGTGGTTAGCAAGAGTGAGTTTTTGAAATACATGTAGAAAAGTGTGATACTGAGGTAATTACCTAGGTAGTGCCCTTGACGTGTATTTGATACTAGACCATCTTGGATTTTTTTTTTAATCATTAATAAGACTAGATTATGTCTTATTTCTGGTTTTATTTCTGCCATTCAGTATTTCTGCATTGTTTTCTCATCTTAGATAGCTGTAAGACATTTGTTACCATTTTATCTGAGTTTTCACCTATCTTTGTTGTATTTCTCCTCATAGCAGTCATGTCATGCCATTACTTGTATGCACTGATAGAAGACACTAACTTACCTCTATAAGGTTCCAGATGGGGTTGATGTTAAAGTGGGAACTGAAGATTATGCTCACACATTCTTCACTGTGCATTATTAACTTCATATCATATTTACAGATAGGGGACCACTGCTTATCTATCAAACTTTGGGAGTGTCAGAGGAAGTCACTGGCCTGTTAATTCTTCAAGTATAGGCCCCTCTGTTAACAATCCACTCTGAATAAAAGGTGTTTTTTCTTCACCCCTGCACTCTCCTTGAGGAGCTGAATATGTGGCATTTCATAACATGCTTCTCGCAAAAGAAAAACTGTGTAAATAAAATGTTCATATCATATTTTCAGTAGCATAAAAATTCTCCCCAGCTATTCTGAGGAATGAAAATAATTGCATATGAAATGGGAACTGAAGATTCAAGAAAGTTTGGAGGTTTTTTGCCATCTTGAATGATCTATAAATAGTTTGTCATAAATTGTCTAACAAGGTTTTTGCTTTTACACTCCTTAGCAGTGTCAACACTGTGCTTCTTCTGGGCTTCAGTTCAGTGAATCACTCCTGCTTAAGGACATTTACGTATGTACATTATAGCAACTAAAGTCAATTGGAACCCAGCAAGTACTTAACTGCTTACTCAAAAATAAGACTTTGATTTATCCTTACATGTACTCTTTCCTTTGACTTGAAGAAAAGGATTACAATGCCTCAGTTTCAGCCTCTGTGACTATTGGTGTTTACAGATCCAGTTAAACACCATCAGCTTTGAGAAGATTCAGCCAAGGTATTTCAGAGATAGAATTTGCTTGCAAATTCAAGAACAGAATTAAAATAGAAAATTAAAAGAGAAAGAAAATGTTTTCTTTGAACCATCACATTTCATTTAAATAATAACTCTGTTCTTGTTTAGTGTCTTAAGAGCCTTATTAGCATGAAATTTTCTTTACTTTTGTTTTATTTCACCTTGTGGTATATGTAAGCCTTCCATGAGTTAGACAGAAGCCAGTGTTGCATGAATTCTAAAAAAAGCATGGTGATCTAAGAAAGAGATATAAGGGTGAAAAATTGCAGGATTTGAAGGAAAAAGATGAGGACTCCAGGAGTGAAAAAACAACAGTGATTACCAGGGGAATTAGTTTAAGTAGGGTAAATAGGAAAGAAACGAGTTCTGTTTCCTGCCTACTCTATTTTCTTTAATAAATATTTATACATTTTATCTTGATTAACATGGAGATATTCAAGTATCCAGATGTAAGAGCTGATGTTTAGAAGAGGAGCTGTTAGTATCTTTCTACTTCTTAATTCATCAGAATTAGTGTCCTTGAGATATTCCAGGGTACAAAACTCTTTTTAGGACACATGATCACCTTGAATTCTTTTTACGTGTTTTGTAGATTACTACTAAAATAAATAATAATGATCTGTAAAGTTATCTCACTACAACATTTGTGTTGAACATTGAAGTAAATAAATAATGAACAGCATCCCTTTATTATGATTTTTTTTCCTTAAATAAGAATTAAATTTTACAACCTTAATTTAATTTTCTTCAGCATGATCCATGATGTCAAATAAACCAAATATTATTTGGAATATGATCATTCCATTTGCTCCCTGTATAATAAATAGTGTCTTCAAAGCTCTTGGAGTGTACATCAGTCTACTTAAACCCTGAACCACCTAGTGTAGACTCATTTACTAGTCTAGTGTGGACTTGCTTATTAGTCTACACTAGTGCTTATACTGCTATAGTTTATATGAGCTAATTATAGTAAAATAAACTAATTCTTAATCAGATAAGCTTTCTGTACCACAGATGACACTGATTTAACTGTTCTTTGATTTTTAATGTAATGTATCTGTGTTGAGAAATCCTATGTAATCACAATACATTACAAACTATTAGTGTCTTTTCAAGGTATCTAACAAAGGAGGTAGACTGTATGTTTGTAAACGTCAGATACATCCTAGCATTTTCATTTAAAATAAAAATCTAACAATATTAATTAAGAAGTTAAATAATTCAATGTCTCTTACCCTTTTATCTAATAGCATTCTGTAAACTTTCTTTTGGTTTTAAGAAACAAGTTCAATTTTCAATAAGAACAGAAGTTTGGCAAAAAAAGTGTGAGATTTATCTCCAATATAAAGCAAAGGAGTTTTGTATTTAGGAACATCTAAAAACCTCAAAGCATAGTCCATTTTCTCTATTAAACAATGTCAACTTCTTTTGTAACATTTGAGAAATGGAAATTGACATATTGCACACTTCTATTTTCTTTAGTATGTTCATCTCTATTATTTCTACAGCATTACTCTACTTAGCATTATTCTCCAACATATCTTCTATTTTTCTATTTTCCACTTAAATGAGTTTCTAAAATCCACTTGCCTTATCTGTTTTCCTGCATTCTGCTGTGTGTGTGATATAAACCCTCTTCCTGCTTCCTTCAAAAGACTGACTTGTAACTGGGTTGTTTCCACCTTTGCTGATGCCACCTTCTTGTTAAGGTCTTTTCTCATAGATGGGGCTCCCAAATAATTTTCTTTCCACTTCCTGTTGTTGATCCTGGTCATCAGAATGTACTGATTCCTCATTTCTACTTTAGTGCTTCTCACTAATTAGTAATATCGGTAATATCATAGGCAAATGGTAGCCAGTATCAATCCACTAAAAAGAATAGTAAACACAGTTTACAACAACTCTAAGTTTTTTGGTTTTTTTTTCTTGATAAGCAGAATTGCTGGTTTGGCTTTAAATGTATGCCATATATCATTAAAAATTACAATACAAAAGAAACAAAACTCTATCTGCAACTATATAGAATATTTTATTTGAAGCCATTAAAAAATTTAATTTTCTATTACTAATTTTAATTATTAATCTACAGGCTTGCTTCATTTTAGGTATTATTATGAGAATGTCAAATTTTAGTGAGTATGTATATAGACACCACCTATAAACATACACAGGATTGAAAAAGAATGACAAAGAGCTTATTTAGCTGTATTATTCTTTTAAAGGATTTTATCAGTGTAACAGCTGCACACCATTCAGTCACTGATGGAATATATATACTTGATCTTCAATAGTGAAACATTAACATTACACTTGGTTTCCAAAGGACAAGGTGTCTGTCTCTGAAATCACATAGCAGTTGTGTCTGATTGGCGAGCAAACTGTATTTTCACTTGTTATATTGAAGGTTTTGTGTTAAGACAGTGTGTATATTCATAGTGTGGGCTTTTTGTTTCAAGTTAACTCATTCTAATAAATAAACACATTATAGCACAATATTGAAAAAAGTGTTCTGCTGAAGTCGCTTAAATCAGTATCAAAATTGTCTATGTTAAAAGCGCAGAATTAAATTGAAGTCAGTGAATTATGTATTTGGTACCAATAGCAACAACAAAGACATATAACCCACAATAATCAACACTTACAAAAGCTTAGTAAACACCTGCAAACTTCTAGGCAGCCTTCTGTAGCAAATCCTAAGACAACACAATTGCCATTTACACACATACTCACATGGAAGAATCTGCAGTTGCACACCCCCATAGCTGCACACACAGAGCCTTGCCTTATGGGCTCTGAGCATTGCAAGCCTCCTCCCTGGCAGCTGGAGCCGTGCACACACTCATCCTCCACCCTCCTGCTGCAGAACAGCCTCTGCAGCCCCACCTGCACCTGGGCTCCCCTGCAGCCCACTGACCCATGCACCACCTGGGAGCAGGGTCCCTTCTCTGTCCTTCACTGAAAGGGCCCACGGGGGGGTACATGTTCCTCACATCAAGACTGTCCTGCTCTGGGTTATTCTTCTTACACAGCCTTACCCACTAGCTGTATTGGAATAGCCAAGTGCTCTTGGATATAAGGCATAAATAGGGAGTCAGTAACTTTTCTTTGGCTTTATAGTTGGAGGGTTACCACATGCAAGATGGAAGAATGTAGTATGGTGGGTATATATATCTTCCTCCGTGAAGGAAATGAACTTAATTGCACTTGTATACTTTGATACTCTGATCTTTGTCTCCTGAAAAACATATATACCTTCCCTGGGAATCCCACTACATTCAGTTACTTTCTAAATAAATATTTAATCAGGAACATCACCCTTAAAAATGGAAATGAGCATTCCAAGAAAGACAATGCTCAGTAATAAAAATTATAATCTTGTTCACCAATTCTAATTAGGAGTCTGTCTTTAAATTAGTTATTATTGTTTTCTAATGATGCCAGTTAATAATAGAAACTT
Organism: Urocynchramus pylzowi; assembly: GCA_013397555.1. Classification (NCBI taxonomy): domain Eukaryota; kingdom Metazoa; phylum Chordata; class Aves; order Passeriformes; family Fringillidae; genus Urocynchramus; species Urocynchramus pylzowi. The sequence goes on from VZRH01001838.1 coordinate 1,650,414, forward strand.
TCATTCACTGATGTGGTCTTTTTCAACTCTTTTTGTGAATGCTTAGAAGTTATTTACAATGGCTCTTCAGGTACAGATAGAAAAGAACTTTGATTACAGAACCACAGGATCACTAGGTTGGAAGAGACCTTCCAGATCATCGAGTCCAACCCATGCCCTAACACCTCAACTAAACCATGTCACCAAGTGCCACAACCAATCTCCCTTTAAATACATCCAGGGATGATGGCTCCATCACCTCCCTGGACAGACAATTCCAGTACTTTATCACTTATTAACATCTTTGCCTTTAGCACATTACCATCCCCATTCTTCTGTGAGAGTTCATTTGTTTAAAATTGAAATCTTGGGTTGTTTACAATCTGGTTATTTCACTTTTAAGACATATTTTCTTTTATTCACCATTTTTGCTTACCTCCTTTCTTCATGTTCTTGGGCTTTTGTCCATTATTTGCTCTCTTCATTACAGGAAAAGATACTTTGCTGGGCTGCTTCCAGTTGTAGCTGTAGTTTTGATGCCATTTGCAGTCAATCTCACCCTTGTGTTGATTAGTTGAGAATTCATTTTTTATTAAAAATCAGTTAATTTTAGAAGTCCAAATATAAGTCCATTCAGGAGGATTGAGTGTTTTCACATGTTCAGCTAATAACTTCAAAACTTATAAAGTCAGTGTGTATCTGTGTGGACAAGTTTTAACATGATAGTCTGTGTTTTTAAGTTGTCCTGGTTATTTTAAACTGTCATTCTTTTCAAGCTCCATGCTGTCAGAAGCCAGACAACTTGAGTTTGATAAGTGAAGCATATTGTCAATATGTTAGAGGCATAGGTGTGGGTTTGGAGTTTTTTAGAGAAGTGGGGCTTTTATTTATTTTTTTTTTCTAGTAATACAGGGGTTGTTAAGTACTGTAAGGTAGTCTGAAAATAGGAACAGTTTATTATTCAAAATGGTCATATTCTTTCAATAGTACTTTTGGATAGCATCATATGAATTTGAAGCATTATCATTCTCATTCTGAGATATGCAGATATTTTACAGCATTTGGAGTTGGGTCGTGAGGGTACACATATCTAGATTAAAATTGCTCTAGACTCAAATTAATGGTATTGCTGCACCTTAGGGGAATCTTCTCTAAAAACCAATGAGTTAGGGGATTATCTGACCTGCCTCTTTTTATAAATGGACAATTCTATTTACAACGACATCTTCTCTGCCTACTTCATTCATTTTCAAATGCCTCTGCCCCATGTCACCCTCAAGAGAAGAACATTTGGGAATTAAGTGGGCACTAGCACCTAATGCTCTATCATGGATGAGGCTCTCAGGGCTTGATAAGGCAACCTCTGTTATTAGTGTGATGGAGGAGGAAAAAGTTTTAGTCAAAGTTATGTGAGAAGAATCAAAGCTACATTAATATGTGACAAGTCTCTGTTCTTCAGTCTGTGCTCAATAAAATGAAAATAAAATAAAATAAAATCCTGTGCCTCAAGTATAAAATAGCTTGTTCCTTGTAAAGGATACTGTATCAATAGGCATGAAATAAGGACAGTAAGTAAAAATAAACTACTTCTTAATTTGGTGCCTGATTTCAGTTCAGTTTGCCTGCTGCAGCCTTTTCTACCGTTATAATTTCATATTGTCTTTCTCCTCTCAGGAAAAAAATATATGTTTATTGAACATTGTGTGTAGCTTTAGTCACTGCAATATAAAAAAGATATAAAGCCAGTACAGAGTGTCCAAAGAAGGGCAATGAAGATGGTGAGGGGCCTTGAGGGGAAGTCATATGAGGAATGGCTGATGTAATTTGGTCTGTTCAGCCTGGAGGAGACTGAGGGCAGACCTCACTGCAGTTACAGCTTCCTTGTGAGGGGAAGAGGAGGGGCAGGCACTGATCTCTTCTCTGTGGTGACAGTGACAGGACCAAAGGGAATGGCCTGAAGCTGTGTTGAGGGAGGTTTAGGTTGGATATCAGGAAAAGGTTCTTCACCCAGAGGGTCATTGGGCAATGGAACAGCTCCCCAGGGAAGTGATCACTGCACCAAGCATGTCAGAGCTCAAGAAGTGTTTGGACAATGTTCTCAAGCACATGGTGTGACTCCTGGGAATGTCGTGTCCAGGGCCAGGGGCTGGACTTGATCTTTGTGGGTCCCTTCCCACTTGATATACATGAAATATTTTTTAAAAAGGAAATAGGTATACATTTATAATTGTGTATGAAATTGAAAATATGACAGGACAAGAAATATATTATTTATTTTTCTTCTGCACTCTTCTGCACTCTAGGATAGTCCACACTGGCTGCACTTTCAGCTAATCTAAACTGCCTGAAGTAGAGGTATTCTTATTTATATCTTCTGAAGCAAAATGCTATTAGGACTATTATTCATGTTCTTTCAGCAGCTATATTTGGATGAATTCAACAGTACTGAGTTGGTCCAAAAATGAACATAATTAAAATTGCTGAGGTGTGAGTAACCCATATTCATATTCCTCTTACGCTGATTTGGAGAGATAAGAGGTGGAGAGACTGATCTGAGTCAGCAAAACTATTCATAGTCAGACTGCTTTAAACTAGTTATATCAAGGCTGTTGGCCAGCTGTCAATCTGTTGATTGACACATATAAGCAGTTACAGCTAAGCAAATTTTCAGTTTAATACAGACCTCAGCTGTGGTCTGTGTTGAAAAAGAAAGAACATTTACACAGCTTTAGTTTTTGTTCTAAATTATAAGCTTTGGAACCTCAGAAACTACTGTTGAATGTCATCATTATTCCCTGTTAGTCTTTGCCAATGGCATTCCTAATAATATCTGCTTAAAACCAGTCTAAAGGAACACACAGGTTGGATATTGATACTCCTTTTAACTAGTATCTGAGCCCTTTGCTATGAAAAGAATTTGAAGCATAGCTCTTTCTAAACTGTCTTTGAAGACTAGGGTTACCAGACAACCTGTGAGTGGCAGCATTATTGTTAGTATAATTGCTGTATGTGTACATTGGGAGGGACAATTGAAATATTAGCCCTGCTGATACACACTGCTAAAACAGATGTTCTCATATCTGGCTGCTGGAGGGCATTGTCTTCAACCTGCTTTGCTCTCAAGCCAGGTTCACCTTAATCCATCAATTTACATATGGTTTTTAACATAGCGTGAGAAGATTCATACTGACAACAAGGTATTTAGTGGTTCTAAGTTTTAGTAGTTCTTACAATCTCAAAGTATGTGTTGGTGCACGTCAAGCTCTGTTTCAGTTGAGCAGGATGTATTTCTGACAGCACTTGTAGAATCAGAATCACAAGATATCCTAGAAAAAGCTGTTCTTCAAGGCTTTACAGATCTCTTAAATTATGTAAATTGGTAAGTAACAGAAATATCTCCATTTGAGAGTATTACTATGGCTATGGTAGTGTTTTAGTTAGCAACATAAATAGCAGATTTTACTTCCCATCACAGTGGCCAGCACATAATCCAAATAGATTACTTGAATTCTGGGATGATGTTAAAGGAGGCAAGAAAGATGCAGTGAATTCCTTTTAAATAGTTTAAACTGGCTTAATATGAAGTGTTAGCAGAATGTAAAAATTAAAGATCAGTAGGGAATTGTAACAACTTGCGACTTCAAATAACCTTTTTTTTTAGCTACATTTTTGTCACACTTATTTTCTAGTTTCTTATTTTCACTTGTTCCATTTTAGGATGTGCAGGATACTGCAGCTTGTGCAAGTTTATTTGTTGCCCTCCTCCAAATTCCTAGTTCAGTGACGTGTTTTCAACTACAGTTAAATTATTCTGGTAAAAACTTTCTCAGAAATAGGTTAGCTGAAGAGAATTATGAAAAAGCTTTATAGTGGATGCCATTTATTACAGCCTTGTGTTGTCCACAATACCACATGAGAAAAAGGTTTTAGAAATTGGTTTGGATTTTATTTAACTTAAAAGATAAAGTATAAGAAAAGACCAGATGCCATAAGAAACAGTTTCCATTACAGAGCATTGTGCAAGCCTGACTCTAGCAATGAGATCTTGGCTGTGGCACTGTGAGCACTGTGAGCATCTTCTACCTAGTGCAGCTCCTTTACATAAGCACAGCTCTTACCACTTTGCTGCAAGATCCTGGTATCTTTCCATGAAGAGCTAAAGCTTATGGTCTCTAAGGGATGCCTGAATGCACAAAAGGCCTTTGTCCTTCCTGAATATATTTCTGTCTAGTTGCTGAAATGCAGTGCTATGTCTGCACTGTTGAGAAAGGAAGGTAGTTGATTTTATTAAAGTCATAATAATCCTATGCACAATATGGACAGCACAAGATAAATTGGTCTGCTCTGCCTTTGGTCCTCAGGTATTCTTTTGTGGCTGTGACCCAGAAAAAATTTAGGAGAAATTAAGCAAAATTTCAGTCACTGTCCTCTCAAAAAATTTCCATAGAACTGTAATTGTTCACAGCGGCATACCATGTCCTGATAAAGCCATGAATTTCAAAAGTTCTACTGTTACTTTTATGGACTTGATTTTACTTCATTTTCTGCTACTATTTTGTATGCTTTTTCAGTTCCATGAGGTTCATTACTCTTATTTTCCATAACCTTGATTTAAATATAAAGTTGCCAGCACTAAGGCAAGTCTTGGCTCTTAAGTATTAATGCTATGATTAACTCAGCAGAAATCCATCTATAGCACATCAAGGACTGTGCAGACTCAATTTTCTTGATGAAAGATGGAATTTTTTAGTTGTAGAGAAGGTAGATGAACATAGCAATTTTTTATTCCATTTAGTAGCAACATGTTAGTTACATTGTTCTCACCCTCATGTCAGGAAATGTACATGTGCATATGACAATCAGGTTGTCACTTGAAAGGTCTTTTAAAATATGAGAAGCAGCCATCAGGGAAGAATGTGACTATGCCACTAAGAATGAAGAAAAATGAAGAAATGATGGAGGCTTTTGTATGGGTGAAGAACATTGAGGAGCTAATGCTATTTAAGGCCAGGCAGAATGAAAAGGGATGTGATGTGACCAGCATGGGAATCTGCTGGTTATGTACCTTCCTAAAGCACATTCTGCCATCAGTGCATTCCTTCTGTGGTTGTGATGCATGCTTAACTTCCTGAGAAATTTTCCTGCAGATGTAGATGATTTCATTGGGGCTGAATAATTTTCATCTTCCTGTAGCTTTAAGACTGTACCAGTCTTTGTGTACTCAAAGTGAATCTCCACTGTTATTCCTTGAAATAAACACACAAGTTTCTGATTTTCCTTGCTTTTGCAATCTGCATGCTAGACATGATTTTAGGTATAAATTGAGGATAAAAATTCATTCAGCTGTAATTATATGATCTTATTTGGCATCTAACTCTAGGACAAGAAATCAGGGATTTAATTTCCTTTCAAAGTATTTGTCTATCAGATACAGAACAAGCTTAGTAATTACTTGTTAGTTATTGTGAGAACTGTGCCTTCAGTATTACATTCCTAATTGATTTTAGTTAAGGAAATTTATTTTTATAGCTCACTCAGCTGACTATTGCAGGCTGGGTGATTCTCCATTGTTTTCAGTGTAGATAGCAAGGTCTATAGATTATATTAAGAGAAATTAATATTGTCCTTCTGGTACATATAATAGGATGAATAAAATGTACTTACCTGAGTACACAATATATTTTCATTTTATATGAGAAAATTTAATCCAAAATAATTGTTTGATAAATATTCACAGAACAGCCCAGTAGAGATCTGTAGTGTGCCTGAAACTTCCAAGAGCTCCATCATCAAATTAAAATTAATTTTATACTATAACTGTGGGTGAGATAAACCCATCCTTTATGTGGAAATATCATGTTTATGGTCCAATCAGTTGTGTAGGCAGGATCTGTATGTTTTCAACCACTAATTCACAAGTCTCTAGTTGGGAAAATTTTATTGCATGCCTTGAGCTGAGTTAAACACAGGCTTATCCTTAAGTATAGAAGATTTAATGTACAGTGCACTGGACAGTCTTACCACCATAACCTTTTCTACTTGGTGCATGCAGAGGTGCAGCAGGAGTTGATTCCTTACGTACACATTCGGTGGTACCAATCCCATGAACATCAACCCAACATTGGATCCATTCTCCATCCTAGTTCTGCTGCCCAAAGGTGTCCTCTGGCCTTTGAGCACTTAGGTCCATGATTGATGGATTGTTGCAAGACAACTCTGCAATGTGCCTCATTCCCAAGGGAAACTTCACTCCCTTTTAGAGTCCTTCTGCCCTGTCACTCCTGTCCAACCAGTTCAACCTCTTCTGCAATTGGACCTTCTTGTCCTCCACTCCTCCATGTCAGTTTTTGGTCACAAATTACCAAATTTTAGCAGCTACAGTTTCATTTTCCCCTTCACACTACTGTGCATGCACACAAGCCCCCTAAATTGACCACTTTTGCCAGATTTTCAGAGGATCAGCAAAATGGCAGCTGTGGCAAAATGCTGCTCTTTCAGCAGAGAATGAGGGCTTCTTTGAAATGTGGAGACACTAGAACTAGAACATGACAACCCTTGACAGAAATTTCTACCTAACAATGTAGGCTGTAAATCCTTCACCAACTGAACCGTCATACTTCGGATACTTTATGATTCCTCACAGTGCATCTTGTTTTGTCATTGATACAAAGCTCAATGTCTCAACTCCATCACTGGCATAATTTTGTTTCTAAGCGGCATTCAGTCATAACTAGCCGACAAAAGAAAATCCAGCCCGTAGCCCATTGCTCCTTGGAGTATACTAATCCCATCACCTGATGTGTTGATATATGTATCTGTCTTTTTGTTTTACAAATCAGGATTTCTATTTTTGCATTAGAACAAACTGTACCAGAGAGTGAATTAATTAGTTCTTGAGATGAAATAAATTGACTAGGTACATGAAGTATGTTGGTCTCTTGTGAGATTGTTCTAAGCATATGAAATTTGTGGGGTTTTTTTTAATCAAATAAATGTTTCAGAATATATGTACTTTTCAACAAGTGGTGTTCCTCAGTGAAACGTAGTGTAGTCATCACTGAAGGATATCAGCTACTTTCTCATCAGTGATTAATGGAGCTGATAGTCTTGGCTTCAATGTCATTGTGGCAACAATCCAAGAAATATATCATTGTCAAAAATACAGTAATTGGAGGATCAGGACCTGTGAGGTCACTGGTAATCTTTTCCTCTGTTGTATTTGTCTAAGTACAAACCAAGTTGACAATTTTTTTAAGATTAGCTGTTACATCAGCTGAAGTCTAAACCATCATTTCAATCTGAATGATTGAAGAGCATTTTGTAGATAGTATAATGACATAAAAGTTGTGGAATTTTTGAAAAGAACTTTAGCAAAAGATCTGTTTTGTAATACTGACTTAAAATCAGAAGCCTGTCATATGTATAGCCGAAAGAAAGCTTTGCAGGAATGCACTTGATAATACTTATGTTTATGAGGTGATAGAGACATGTATTCTATTAAGTACTAATTACAGCTAAAAAATTATATTCTTTAAATGCTTTTTTTACTGCTAGAGGGAATTTTTTCATACTGTTGCAAAAACTGTCAGTGTGCTTATCTGAGTTATTCCAGTTAGAAGGAAGATCTGCTTCCTTGAATTTAATGCATTTGTTTCAGGTTCATTTTCGAGACAATTCAAATAAGCAAATTTTAAATTTGGGTGGTTGCTGCTTCATTTTATATTTTTTTAATTTTATTTTTCTGAAACAATACTTATCTAAATTTACTTTTTTGTATCTAATCAGAACTTATCTCTAATTAAATAAGACGGGTTGTTAAAGGTGAGGAAATATACTTTTCCGTGTGCTAGCCAATAAAACAACTGGTGTAGAGACAAGGCTACTCTGATTCTTAAACCATTGGGAAGGCTTTTACAGACACCATTTAATGGTATGAACATAAAGGAAATGTCTTGGATCATCCCCATAAAACTGTGTTTTGCTATAAATCATATAAACCTGTGAAATTAAGGTGAATAGGATGTTTCTACTATCTGTATTTTCATAAGGCAAGCTTTGTAAGAGTGTAACAATAGAGTACTTGGACTATAGCTTCATCATATTTCAAGGGTATCAGGTAAATTCACACTTACAGAAAATTGGATATGGCAAGTCTGATATTTTATGAATTAAGACATTTTCAAAGGGACGTGGAATAAACAAATATTTTCAGGCAATATTTTAAAAAATATGTGCCAATGCTATATACATACATATACAAATCTGTATAGATTTACAGTAATAGAAGTATACATTTATAAATGTATATCTAGAGTAGAAAAAGGGATAACAAGAACACACTACCATAGGAGTATTCTTCTCTCAGAAAAAAAAAAAAAAATGCTGGCATTGTCTGTTTGTCAATAGGGCTTTGATGTCTTGAACTCAAGTGGTAAGATACTTAAATACAATAAATTTGTATTACTTTTCTGAAATCACTACACAAATAGAGGAGCAAAGGATATGTCCCAATGATTATGCCCCAACAGAATATGAGAGCGTGTGTTGACATTCACCTAACATGTGTAATACAAAAGTTAGGATGAGAAAAGGCTTATCAAGGTGCTCTTTGGCAAAATAGTGTTCCCAGCGCTCTGCCTATAATGCTTTGTCCAATGTGCTGACACTGGTAAACCAAAAGTCCAGCCATTACATTCTTCTTCATTCCAAAATAGCTGAGTAAGAAGTTGGTGCTAGGTATTTTCTTTCTGTCATCTGTGAAATTAGTATTTATTCTTGAACAGTTTGTTGGTTAACTGCTGCCGCAGTAAACAGTGCTGCAGAGGGACTACAAAATATTGTTGATGAAATAGTTGCTTTAAAAAATAGTTGCTTTAGAAAGGTTTCTTGCTAGGCTTTATAATACAAAATTAATGAAAATCCAGGAAGGGGGGCTGGGCTGAGAAGGACTGGATAGTACAGTGAACCTTCTTCTTGGGAAACTCAATAAAGGAACTGAGGGACTGAACAACTTGAACTCATCTCTTGAAGGTAGCTGGAAATCAGACAGGAGCATCCTGCTAGGTACTAAGGGAGCTTGAAAACTCTGCTTAATAAAAGCTTTCAGAGATTTTTATCCTAAACTAAAACCAGGGATTTTTATACTAAAATAAAATTCGTTGAAATAGTTTTAACAGATGAATTTTATTTTCAAAGGTGCTGTGATTGTCTCCAGGACTTGAACCCTTTAAGTCTTAAGGTATGGTATTTATGATATCCTTTTTAAAACAACTCAGTCTGAGTATGCCTTCTATGGCTGTTTGTGCATATGTTCTTGCAAAACAGCTAAAAATTAACTTGTTTTTGTTTGCAAATGTTAAGAATTTTTTTCTCTATATGGAAAATGTGGGATGTATGTATATTTTGTTCTTTTGCCGGCAAGTGGGTCACAGGTCATATATGTCATTCTTAAATGGATGAAATAGATTTTAAAAATGTGTGGACTGGTAAGTTTTGCGGTTTACATTTGTAAATCATGAAATCTGAAAAAGAAAGAAAAATACAATTTCTGCATGATTATATTAAACTTTTCTTTACTGAGCCTTCATTTTAATTGATTGTGTATCAAAGGTCATGTTCCTGTAACTCATGATTTGAGAACCTCATCTTTCCATTATTTATCAAATAAGGTGCTATATGCAGCACTGTGGATGGATAAAAAGGGAAGGGAAGGGAAGGGAAGGGAAGGGAAGGGAAGGGAAGGGAAGGGAAATACAGAAGGGTGGGTGTGAACATGTAACTTCAGAAAAAAAACCAACTAAATTTGCTGCTATTAATGGGCTTTGAATCCTATGGGAATGGAACATCAACAGCCAAGTAATTTTGTGATGTGCATCTTTAATAAGAGATTAGTATTGCTATGGCTTTAGTGGGTACAGGGGGAAANTTCCTCCCTCCCTCCTTTCTTCTGCCACTTCTGCCACTTCCGCCACTTCTTCCACTTCCTTCCTTTTGCCACTTCCTTCCTTCCTCCACTTTCTTACTTCCTCCACTTCCATCACTTCCACCACTTCCACCGTTTCCTTCCACTGCTTCCTTCTGCCACTTCCTTCATTCCCTCTTTCTTCTTCTTAAGGCTGATTACACCAGTGTTATAGAACAGTGAAGATTTTTAATATCCTTTGAATGCCCTTGAAAATAAACTGGTCCTTTTTATGGGATCCAGGATGTTGCTGAATTAAGGTTGAGGTATTTTTTACATTGACTTTTATTTCACCATACACTAAAGCTCTAAAAAGACCTCCAAACCTGTAAGAAGAGATTGTGACAATACTTTCTATTCTGAAAGTTCCCACTCTTTGTTCCAAGCACCTTTCAACTTCTTTGTTTTGTTGCTGTGCTACCTCTGAAATCACTCTATCACAAACCCACTGAAAAGTCTCAAAATTCTGTATGAACATTTAAAGCAGGTAGTCAGAAATTATATTATATTGCATCCATGTTATTTTCTCTCAGCCAGCTCTTTTTCTCAAAATTCTGTATGAACATTTAAAGCAGGTAGTCAGAAATTATATTATATTGCATCCATGTTATTTTCTCTCAGCCAGCTCTTTTTCTCCACCCTTTGTCTGCACTCTTGATTTAATTGTTAAACCCTTGGGTCAGTTAATGGTCCATACCATTTTTACTGTAAGATGTAGCATGAAACTCCTGTTACAGTGCCCTCTTTTTCCATTAGAACTATTAAAAAATTATGAGAAAAAAATGGAGTGAAGGATTAATATCTCCCCAGAGTTTATATAGAACAAGCCAGAGAGCAGTTCTCAACATCTCCTGTTTCTTTCTTCTTTGAGACCTAGGCATAGTCATGAAATTGCTAAGCAAGACTAGCAAAATGCTAATACTGCAATTAGCAGTGTAATTCTCAAACCTGAATGGAATTTCAGGCCATCACAGAGTCTAAGCTCCCTAAGTGTAAAGAAATAGCAGAGTCCTGTCACCAGTAATATCATGAAGTTTCTCATATACGAAAATTGAATTCTACTTCAATAAAACATCCCTGAAGAAAATGCAAAATGTAGCCACTTCATTTATTTTGTTTCTACAATGGTGGAAATGCAACAGAATGTGTAGGCTTATTTTACATGCCTTGCTTGTTTGATTTTGCTAGCCCCTACTAAGTACTACATTATTAGTTTTTTTTCTGTGGGAATATGCTTTTAAAAGTATTTTCCAGACTTTACCCTTACTGTCTCTCCAATATTATCTCAGTTTACTTTCAAAAATTGGAATGCAGTTATGGTAAAAATGAACAAGTAGAGAATGAAATTGATGTTAAATGTTAAACCTGTCTATTTAAATAGGGTTCTGGGGGTTGGATATAGTGGTATGTCCTTCTTGTGCAGATTCTTTATTTAAATGCCAGTTTTGTTGAATATCTGTGACTTCAAAAATCACAGCTAATATTCTTGCACAAAACCCACTATCTTAGCAAAGACAAAATAAACTTTCTCTTTTTTTTACTGTTGCAAAAGAATATGTTATAACACAGTTTACACTGATGCATCTCAAAGTACTGCGGAGTAAACAGAAGCTGTTGATGATTTTTTTCATTCTTTCAACCATTTTATAGGACTTCATGGAATCACAGAATTGATGAGGGGAATAGGCATCTCTGGAGATAGTCTAGTTCAGAGCCTTTGCTCAATGCAGAATCATCTAGAGTAGATAACTTAGGACAAAGTACAATCAGATTTTGAGTATCTCCAAGGATGACAACCTCACAATCTCCTGGGGAATCTACTCCAGTGTTGAAACATCACAGTAGAAATTCTTTTCTTAATGTTTAGACGGAATTTCATTTATTTCAGTTTGCGGTTGTCTCTTGTCACTTGGCACTAGTGCAAAGAATTTAACTTCATCTTCTTCAGTTGCTCCAGATATATATTTATACACATTGATAAGATTCCCCCAAGCCCTTTTTCTCCATGCTGGAGAGCCCCAGCCACTGTCAGCCACTACTCATGTAAGATAAGCTTCAGTCCATTAACTTTGTGGCCCTATGCTGAAGCTGCCCTGGTGTGTTCATGTCATTTGTTTCGGAGAGGGCAGAGTTGCACACAACCCCCTCAGTCTGTCTCACCAGGTGTAAGCAGAGGGAAGGGACCAGATGCCTCTGTCTGCAAGCAACACTTCTGCTAATGCAGACCCTCTTTGCTGCAATGTTACCATGCTGGAATATGGTCAGCTTGTCTCCCAGGAACTCCGGGTTCTTCTCTGCAGATCTGGTTTCCAGACAGTCAACCCCCACCATGCACTTATGCTGGAAGTGTCCTTCCTCCCCAGATATAGGGACTTGCATTTCCCTTTACCAAACTGCATGAAGTTCCTGTTCACGCATTGCTCCAGCCTGTTAATGACCTCTAAAAGGCAGGAGATCCACCTGATATATCAACCACTCCTTCCTGTTTTGTATCATCTTCAAAGTACTGAAGGTGAACTCTTCCTAACTTCTGTATGTGGTGGTGGAACACTCCTGAGCCTTGCAGAGATGATCCTTGAGAGTCAATCATCTTTTCCCAAAAAAAGTGAGAAAAAAAAGTGACAGTAAATGGAAGTGGGTCTGCTAAAAGAACTCTTCAGAAGATGACAAGAAAAGTAATTCCTAAATAATATTTTTTTGTTGTTTTTGCTGTTCCCAGTGCTGCAAATTTCATTTATGAATTCTCCTGATCTAAAACTCTCCCATGGATTCTGAGTCAAAATTTGCTAGCAAGCAGTGGATGTTATTAGTGTTCAGCCTTTCCTTTTCTGAAAAATTAAAACTATTGAGTAGTCAAGTTTCAGCACCTGGGATATGAACACAAAATTTGAGTCCTATGCTAGGTGAGTTGTTTTTTCTAGAAATACCAGATACTATACACACCAGTGCAACCACAGATAGTTTGCTTCTTTGTTTCCCTGCTTTCCCACTTTGTGTTGATTCTTAATTAATTCATATAAATCCTCCTAAATTCTCATGACATTGTTTCTCTTTATTGCTCAATATTTCTTCCTCAGGTTTTCTCTACAGACCTCAAATCCTCATTTATTTATGTTGGTATCTTCTTGCTCTGTTGATTTTTATGGTGGATCTGACCTATGAAACATAATTGTCAGGTGTCATAGTTTAACCCTGGATGGCAACTAAGCCCCAGACAGCCATTCCTTCATTCCCTCCTGAAGGATAAAAGTGAGTAAACTTTTGTGGATTAAGATAAAGACAGTTCAATAGGTAAAGCAAAGGAAACAAGGAAATCATTCACTACTTCCCATCCACAGGAAGCAGTTCGGCCATCTTTAGGAAAGCAGGGCTAACTATGCCTAATGTGGAGTTGGGCAGATAAATGCCATTTCTCCAAATCTCCCCTCCCTTTCCTCTTTTCCCTCAAACTTTATATGCTGAACCTGATGCCATGTGGTATGGGATATCCATTGGGTCATTTGGGGTCAGCTGTCTCAGCTGAGTTACCTCCCAACTTTCTGTGCACCTCTCAAACTCCTCAGTGGTGGAATAGGCAAGGAGCAACAAAGGCCTTGTGTCTGTCATAGCATTGCTTAGCAGTAGCAAAAATATGCCTGTGTTACCAATACTGTTTCCAGAACAAATGTAAACAAAACCCCATACTAATTACTAGGGAGAGAAAACTAACCCCATTCCAGCCAAAAACAGTCAAATGGGATCAAACATACCTTTTCTTTCACTTTTTTTTTTTTTTTCCTACTCTGTCTTCAGAGCTTAATTATTTGTAGGATATCTTGCAAAGCCACCTGTGGCCATGTGTTTGGCTTTTTATCCTTGAAATCTCTTGATACCTCTCAGCCAATGCTTGCCTTGCACACAGTCTATATTCTTTGTCTTTCTCTTCCCTTGTTTCACCCTCCAGTCCGGTGAGGGATAGCTTTCTGAAGGAGGAATCTTCCTTTGTGGTGTCCTGAACTAACAGGTCATCTGCATTTGTTAGCACAGGTGTGTGGGTTTGGGTTAGCATGCTAGTGGGAATTTTGCCTCCTGCTCCATCTACTGGTATTTAGAGACAAGTACCTACCCTCACTGGGTTAAGCACCATTCCTATCTACTTTTTCTACTCTAGATTATTCTAATCTTAAGCAGTTTTCTTTTGCTTTTGACACCAAAATTGGCTGGAGAATAAATTTTATAACACAATTTGAAGTATTAGAAAGCAGGCATTCTTTATTACAATGCTGGACACATCTGGAGAATTTTCCTCCACTCAAATGTGTGTCATGAAGCTTTACAAAAGGGTATTTATTCCATCAGGATCATATACATTCATTGCAACATACTTCCTAGGTAATAGATAAACATCACTTTTCCTAGCCCTAACTTATATGCCTCATCCCATTTACTGGAACTCCTTTTGTGGTCCTAGAGGGTCATGTAAAGGAGTTTCTGGTGGTTATATTCACTAAGACCCCTCAAAATTGTATGTGGCCCTGCCTTAAACTTTTCTTAGAGCATGCACTATTCTTTCTTCTTACAGAAGTTTGCCACAAAAAATACTTGGGTTCCTCATTATCTGTTTATCCACTGATACCAGCTACATTTACCATCCTGTGTTTCTATTTTACATTCTTTTATCTAATTGATTGTTAGTTTTAAGCTTTATCTTGCAACTTCAAGGGAACTGAAAATTTCTATTCTGCATACTATCACTTTAGAGAAGTAAATGGTTAAGTTCAGGCATCAGTTCTCATTTTGACCATTTCAGCCCAGTTTCCCTTTTTCTGACTCAAGAATGCCCCTTGTGTATGCTATTATCAAACTCTCGTTTCTGGAGACTTCCATCTTTATCCCTCAATTATATTACCTTCTGTCTTTGTCACCTACATTAAAGATCAAAGTTGATCATATAGTCCAGATGCATCCAAATCTGAAATCTTAGTTAGTTTCTTTTACTGTAAGATGCAAACTATCAGACAATTTTAGATAAATATTTGGACTATTTAACTTTGAACATATGCAGTCCGACATATTCTGAGAATTTTATTACAACAATTTATTAAAATTTTCCAGCACATTTTTGAAAGATACTCATAAAATCTTTACTTTTTGCTTATGCTCCTTTAGGTGTCTATGATATTATGCTTTTAGAGAAAAATTTCTTGCTGCTTCACAGGAGGTGTTATGATGGAAATTACAAACAAAGATAAAACATCCTTTCCCATTTATTTTGAGTTCCGTAGTAAATTTATTATGATACATATTAGTGTGTTCCTTCCTCAATTTCAATAAAATTTAGTTCTGTGTTTGATCATGGAGACCCAGGCATCAATCAGTGACTAATCTCTATGCACTGGATTAGATGAAAAAAAAACCATCAGCACCTCAATGCAACATATTCAGTTGATTTTCAAAGTATGTTCCACTAATCTTTTACTTTTCCTGCATTCATCTCACCTAGTGTATGATGAAAGATAATACTGTAATTCCTGGTCATTTAGTCCAGTATGTTCCTAAAACCATGGATATGGTTTCTCTTCCATTTGAAGTCACAGATGATAAATTTTTTATGCTTGGTAACTTTGTTTTTCATGGTAGTGCATCGTGCTTCAGACGCACTGAACTCTCACTTCCAAACTGGGCAAAGTGCAATCTTGTTCCTTTTTTAGAAACACTTTCTGTTTGTGCAACTTTTAGAACATATGCTAATAACTGATGAAGGCTGAACAACAGCTTCTCTTTTGATCCACTCATTTTACTTCAGTTGTTGCAGGCTAAAATGTAGGCTGCAGGCTTTAATTTGTTTAGAAGCCGTACTATATGTTAAATTTTGAAATATTTGCAAAACAGATTTTACTGTAATTTTCTTTCAGAAGTTTCTCAATGTGGGTAGAATGTTTTCTTTTTATCTTACATACATATGCATGGAACTAACACCTCTGTGCACATGTTTTTCTGCTCTCTATTAAAAACCATACACAACACTTGTGGAAGGGAAACAAAGAATTTTTGAGATGTTTAGGAGCAGTGCTCTTTAAAATTTCAACAAGGATTGAAATAACAATATGCTCTTAAGGAAAGCATCGGTCAGTGTATCACCTGGATGAACTTACCATATCTGAATGCCATTATTCTCCATGATATCTGTTCATTGGTCTAAACCTTTCAATGACAGAGAACAACAGATGGTAGAACAGCTTTATTAAGTAAACTCATCTAAATTATTCATCCTTTTAGTGAAAGAGGTAGGTGCACTATAGTTTAAACTCTGGAAAAAAAAAAACAGCTAGAATATAGCAGAAATGTTTACTTGAATTCTAAGTCATATGAGAAGTGTCTGAGAGAGAATGGGTTGTTTACCCCAGAGAAATGAAAGCTCAGGAGAGAACTTATAATTCTCTACAAGTACATAAAAGGAGATAGTGGAAAGATAGGGCTTGGCCTCTTATCCCAGAAAACCAGTGACGGGACAATAGAACATAGCCTTGAATAGCTCCAGGTAAGGTTCAGGTTGGATGTCATGGAAGGGGTTGGTAAGCATTGGAACTGACTGCCTGGGGCAGTGGTGGAGACACCATCCCTGCAGGTATTCTAGAAATGACTGGACATGGCACTTAGTTGTATGGTCTAGATCAGTCAAAGTTTGGATCCTATGATCTTAGAGGTCTTTTCCAAAGTAAATCAAAAAAATAACAGAATATACCAAGGTTGAAGGGATCCACAAGGATTGTCAAAGTCCAACTCCTGGCCCTGCACAGGACATACCCAAGAGTCACACCATGTGCCTGAGAACATTTTCTGAAAGCTTTTGAGCTCTGTCAGGCCAGCTTCTCTGAGGTCCCTGTTACAGTGCCCAAACACCCTCTGAGTGAAGAACATCTTCCTGATATCCAACCTAAACCTCTCCTGACACAACTTCAGGCCATTCTCTTGTGTCCTGTCACTGCTCATCATAGAGAACAGATCAGTGTCTGCCTCTCCTCTTCTCCTCATGAGGAAGTTGTAACTGCAATGATTTCTCTCCTCCATCTCCTCCAGGCTGAACAGACCAAGTGGCCTCAGCCGTTCCTCATATGACTTCCCCTCAAGGCCCTTCACCATCTTTTTTGACCTCATTTGGACACTCTGTAATGGCTTTACATCTTCCTTATTCTGTGTCACCTGAAACTGTCCCCAGCACTCAAGGTGAGGCCACCCCAGTGCAGAGCAGAGCAGGACAATCCCCTCCCTTGCCCAGCTGTGATGCTGTGCCTGATGCACCCCAGGACATGGGTGGCCCTTCTGGCTGCCAGGGCACTGCAGACTCATGTTCAACTTGCCACAGACCAGGACTCCCAGGTCCCTTGCCATGGCACTGCTTTCCAGCATCTCATTCCCTAGTGTGTAAATAAACCCATGATTGCCCTGTCCCATGTGCAGAATCTGGCACTTGCCTTGTTGAACTACATATTGTTGATGATTGCCCAGCTGTCTTATTTATCCACATCTCTCTGCAGTCTCCCTGCCTAAGGGAGAGTCATCAGCCTCTCCCAGTTTTGTATCAACTGCAAACTTACTTAGAATCCTTTCTAGTCCTGTGTCCACACAGCTAATGAAGATGTTGAAGAGCACAGGACTGATGATAAAGCCCTGTGGAAGGCAACCAGTGACAGTTCCTCAGTCTGATGTCATCCCAATTCACTGTAATACTTTGTGCCTGACCTGTGAGCAAGACACACAGACCTGTGATTGCTCACCTATCTCATGATGTGTTTATCCAGTTGTGTGCTGGCTATTTTGTCCAGAAGGTGTCTGTGAGATGCAGTATCAAAAGCTTTACTGAAATGCAAAATTATTATATCAGCTGGCTTCACTTGATCAGCTAGGTGGGTTACCTTGCCATAAAAAGGAAGAAGGTTTGACAAGCAGGACATTCCCCTCAAGAAGCCATGCTGGTGACTGTGTTGTCAGTCATTCAGTTTTTCAATGTCTCTCAGAATAATCTTCTCTACAACCTTACCAGGCGGTGGAGTGAGGTCGACAAGTCTCATTCTTCTTGCCCTTTGTAAAGATTAGGATAATGTTCCTCAGCTTCCTGTCAGCTGGGACTCTCCAGATTCCCAAGACGATTAAAAAAATCATCAAGAGAGGTTTTGTAATGAAGTCAGCCAGCTCTATTAACTATTTTTGAATGAATTTTCTCCCTACAGTGGTAAGCAGCATTTTTGTATACTTCCCACACCACCTGATGTTGCTCCCACTTACACCTTCCTTTTTTGTCTTATCTCCAAAAGAAGATCCCTGTCAGGCAGGCTGGCCTTTTGTCCTTCTTGCTTGACTTCTGACACTTTGGAATTGCCTGTTACTATGCCCTAAAGAGGTGGTGCTTAAAAAGTGACCAGTATTGACTGACTCTCAAGTGACTTGAAAAGCACTTTTCCAGGGGCATACCTCATTAGTTGCTTGAGCAGAAGTGATTCTGTGATTCTGTGAATTACTAACAGGTACTTATAAATGTAGCAAATTTTTTCAAGAAATATTGCAACTATACAGAAGCAGAGTTCTAGATAAATATTACAACCATCTTTCAATATACTACCTGAAGTCTTTACTTGCTTTACTCAGTAAAGAGAAGAGACTACTATTGCTATGAGTTTGCATTGCATTGTCCAGTTGGATGTTACAATTTTCCATCAAAGATACTGAACAAAATGGTACTCAGCAAAGCTCTCATGGAACAACTAACTATAATTGTACTGAAAGATTTCCATGACCTTTCTCAGATAAGATTCTGTTTGGTTCAGAAGAAGATACTAATTCTGAAATTCAAATGAGAAAATACTTATGAGGCTATGTCTGGAAATCTGCTATTTTTTTGAAAAAAAAGACAAATATTATTTCTTATTCCTGACAGTTTTAATGGGTCAATAGGTGCAACAGAATTGCATATATTCAGCTAAAATATGTTTTCTGGAACATGAGCTTCTCAGTCCCCATCTCATTCACCAAGTGATATAGATGGTTTTATCCTCCTTTGTAATGCAGTCATTGATTAAGTACTCATATTTCCTTATATTAAGACATGGTTGAATATATTTCTATAAAAATGTAAGAATATCTGCATTTTCCAGGTCTGTTTCAAGCATTCTGAGTGTGGCGCCATGAGAGATGCTGTTGTCCAAGAGAGGCTGGGATTATTATGATCAAGTGCTGTATTTTGGCTTCACCCAGTGGCTAAAAGATTTTTGGGGTAAAGAGGAAGTGTTGGACTTTTAAAAGAGTTAAACAGGTAAGTCTATTGAAATAGGTTTTTTTATTGACAGTTTTCAGGTTTTTTCAATTGCAAGTTCTACCTCAGTGTTCCCTCTGTCCAAAAAATTCTATTTCACAATCACAAATGCAAATGACTTTCACAATTTTAGTTCTTAGCAGCTCTTTGTTTTGTGCAGTAAACTGTTTTCTTTAGAGAAAACATTTTTTTGACAAAAGGAGGTGGAGTTATTTCCTTACATTGGGACAGCAAGAAGAATCTCTACACCCAGTAACATATAACCACTGTGAGAGAAATTAAAAAATGTGAATAATTCAGTTAAAAGGGTTTAGTGGCATCTATGTTGGTTATTCTATTAAAAGGTGGTTAGGTATATGAATCTTAGGGTTGATTTCCTGTTTATTTTGCCATAATATTTGTTTTATTATTAGATAATGAGAATTCTCTTTCATCTCTAAGAATCCTGTTTAAACAATCCATCTAATTTCTTAGAACAACCTGCAGAAACCAAATGACCTAAGATAAGGCAATGTGGTGAGGACACCCTAAAACATTACCAAAAGTCAGTCTGTCTGTTCTGATTTTGATAGATGTTTCACAAGGGAGGGGGAAGATCATGAACAGTTTTGTATCTTTTTTTCTGTATGTTGCTGTAGCTTTTATCTTTTCAAGTCAAAATCTTGAAAATTATGCAGGAATATGGCATTCTGGTAAAAACTAAATCTAAGAATCATGACAATGTGTTAAGCTAAGACTCTACCAGCTTATGGGTGATTTTCTCCTTGGTAAAGAACAAGAAGTGATATATTATTTACCAAATCTAGTCAAAACTAGATACTGTCCTGAAGTATGTCTAGGGCAGCAGTAGATACTGCTGAACAAATTCCAAGCTTAGGCCAATATGAGTTGTACCATACAAATACACAGTTTGGCTCAGGAAACATTAGAGCAGTGTTCAGGTGACACTGTACCTTGTGATCTGGACTGTACAACCTCCAGACATGGCCCCTTTGGTAAAAGACTGCCCAAACAGAAGTACAGAAAACTGTCTTCACATCCATTTCTCCAGACTTTAAGGTTTGGAGTACATTCAGAAAGATAAAGGTCAGCTATATCTGTATCTATTACACAGCTGTACTACCATTGTATTCTGCCCGTTTTCAGAAAAAAAGTATTTGCAACGGAATTATTTTTGTAACCATTGGGAAAAGTACATATTGACCACTTATTGCTACAACAGAATTATTCTCTGACATCAAAACTAGTAATTTAATTAATAGATTTTTAACAGACTGTGGTTTTTAACGTTGAAAAGCTAAAAAAAAAATTAAAAAAATAAAAGGGAAAAAAGTGGACAAGTGACTGAAATATGACTAGCAATTTCATAAGCACAGAGTTGCAACTCATCATCCCCATCATAATTGGGGAATTTTCATGCTGATATATAGTGAGAAGAAAAGTGTTTAAAATAACATTGTATATAGGATTGTGTTTCTAGGTTCACTTTATTTTCCTATAGAAATCTACAGCCTTGTAAAATATTCTTCTCATGTGTCTGTATTTCTCATGGTAGCTTTATCCTGATGATATGAATGGGAAGTTGGATCAGGATTGTTATTCAGGATCCTGTTGCATCAGGATTGTTTATGCTTCACTAATATTTATCTCCTTAAGACTCAGATGTTTATCCATTTTTAAAAGAAATTGTTTGTAATGTTTAATTGAAAGGTTAGTTATTAAATAGAAGTCAACAGTGATAGGAGTCAAAGCTTTTAAACTGTATAGTATGTAGAACACAAGAAGCAAAATGCACATGAAATTATTATTTTACCTTTCAGAAAATATTGCTTTTTCTTTTTGCTGTCCCTCATTTGTAGTAGTCTTTTTTGATCTGTACTGTAAAAGCTAAGTACACTTAAACTGTTATTACATTTGTTGTTTCAATAAGGGTTCAAAATTTTCACCATTTATGTCAAGGGATAAACTTTTTCCAACTCTCCTGGCTGAAAAAATTGGAGCTCAAAAATCAGGAAAAAAAATCAGGCTGAAAAAATTGGAGCTCAAAAATCAGGAGCTCTACAAACAAATGGTGGGAGAAATCCTTTGTCATAAGTCTTAAATTACTTTACTAGCCAATGAACTCAGGAAAAAAACTCTAAGAAGCAGTGGGAAAATTAACTGCCAAATCAAGATCTTTCTATTTTCCCCTGAAATTTTGAATAGTGGCACTATGGCACAGGGCAATTGGTGTCCTATCAAGGCACAGTGCTCTTTTAGGGACTGGAGGGAGAACAAGGGTAACCTTGGTCATCTAATGAACAACTCAAATATTTTTGTAAGAGACTCCTTTCAGTACATGGAAGCTTAAAACAATTCTTCAAACATTAAAAATAAGGCACTATTTTTTACAAGTTTACTTTTCGTGGGACTTTTTGCGGGGAAAACTTGTTATCTGTGTTGATTTGGTTTGGTTTTTACTTTGATTTAATGGCAGTATTGCTAATGTATGAGAAGTAAATTCTGTCATAAAATGGTCATAAAATGAATCCACCAAGCTTATACCAGTCCATCTTACTCTGTGTTCAACAAATAGTACATATCTTTTAAAGTTTTTGCATAACAGAAATTTAAATATAATGCAAATACACACAGAAAACTCAGGATATTTCCATGAGTATTAACAAAAATTAAAATGTTCCAAAATTTGGTAAGTTCATATCATGAAAGCTTTACATTTTCCATTCACAACAAAAACTGAATATGCTATGTAAACTAGCTGACTGTACTGTACATTCTGAAAAGACATGGGGGCAATTGTGTGTTTTAGATCTGGAAGCTTTGAATGACTGATAATAATACCATGTCTTTCCTTCGAGGCTATTGTGCATGTGCAATAGACTGATGGCTCCAAGTTAGTCTAGGGCTATTTACAGTAGTCTACTTGCAAAATGAAGTGAGAAGTGAGCATATCTGGGAATTCAGGGATGAGTTGATCAAGTTTTTGACTTCTCCAGTGATTTACAGAGGGTATTCTGAGCTTGATTTACAGAGGGTATTCTGAGCTTGACAGATTTGGAACTGTTACTACAGCTTTGTTTCTCTTTGATTTTTCTTCATCCAATTTTTTCTTTTTCTTTTGAAATTGGGTATTTTCAGTGATTCTCTTAAGTTACTTGTGATTTCTTGAATTTAATTTAGAGGCTGATGTCTTCTTGGAATAAAAGGCTCCTAAGTCCTTTTTGAGTAAATACTTGAAAATGTAGTGTTCATTTCTATCTAAGGTATTCTGTGATTTTCAGTAGTAGAAAAAGGTCCTTAGAAGATTGTGTCCTTTAAGAATCAGAAAGCAAAAAACAAACAAAAAAAATGAACCTTCAATTCTTAGTATTTTTAATTTTAATTGATTTTTTATTGTTATTCACATCTTCACATTTTTCAAATTTGAAGCTATAATGATAAACACTTCCTGAAAGAAAACAAGTTTCTATAAATCTTTTTCCCTTTCCACTTGAGGTCAGGTTATTAATTTTACTACAATTATCATAATTTTTAAAATTCTTATGGGTAAAATCTGTTTGCATATTTAAATCAGGGAAAATCCAGTCAGTAGACCTCTGAGAAAAAGTCTTGCTTTTCCTGTGTACACATTGTGGGTATGTGACTGACTGATCCTTTCATTGGTATACTGTCTCAATGGAAAATCAAGGATGATTTCTTCCTCTACTTTTTTATTCTTTTCTACTCTTCTACCCCATTTCAGTCTTTCAACAGATTTTTCTACAGCTGATAGCTTATGATGTAAGCAAATTATGTTGTCAGTGGTGCACATTGGAACTGTCCTTTTCCCTGCTTAGCACTGTAGCTGGTTCTCCCCCTGAAGCCTTTACTGCCCTTAAATTACTTAAATACAACTTTACACAATGGACCATATCAGCCCAGAATGGGTCAATATAGAGAGCTTCTGCCTCTTCAAACTCACCCCCATAACCATTTGTAGAAATTAAATCTCATAACCCTGTTTCTCAAATTTATGTTGCAATTAAAAACAAAGTCACTTCTGAATTTTATTTCTCTAACTCAGCTTCTATCTTGCAGGTATTATCCTTCTATTCATCATTTTATCACCCCATCAATCAATAAATTTCAATTGTCTGGCAATTTCAGCAGGCTGACAAAGGAAATCAAGTGTACAAAACACCACCATGCTCCCTAATAAAAAAAAAAATTAGTTCCTAGGGAAAGTTACAAAAAATTGTTTCATTACAGAGGATCTTACAAAAAGATGAGACAAAGACAAGAGTGGAGAAAGGCTTAGGAACATCTTGAGTACGTCAACACATGTATCCTGTTGCTGACAAGAGAAGTTAAATCCGTATAGCACTGTGGCTTCTTCAATAAAGTCTTCCCTGACACAAGTCAAGGTGCAGCTGAAAAGCAGAAAACATCCAATCTAGATCAGGTTAGCAATCTAGGCCCTGAATCTTAACATTCTTTTAATATTTTTCAAGTATTTTTAAAATCTGTAAAACCCTTTGAATGTTCATCTCTTCAAAGAAATAGATAGAATAGATAAAATAGATGATAGGAAAGAAGTGAAAAAAAATTTTTAAAAAAAAGATTGATCATTGTGTTAAAGGAAATGTCAAGTCATTTGAGCCATTGCTTCTAGTTTCCAACCCTTTGCTATGCAAAGTGGGATTAGATAAAAATTGATACAAAGGTCTCTTCTTATTCCTCCTTTTTCTCAGAGTGTCCTGTTGGGTTAGATTGTTATCCCACCATAGGCACATTTAAAATGTTCCACTATTTTTCACAGACATTTCTGTACATTACATTGGTTCAGGTTGTAGTTTTGTTGTCTGAGGATTTTGTCAAATTCAAATGGTACTTCGAATTTATTTCTTTACCATTCCATTATTTTATAGTTCAAGTTTTATGAGAGTTTGCTCTTCTATTCTTATTGGCTGATCTGTTGTGACACTGTGAAGAAAACACGTATTTGCACACATCTGAGACTACAAGCACATCATCCTGTGATGACATGGGAATGAACTAACAACTGCCTCGGTGTGATGCAGCTTGATGGTGCTATTCTAGCTGGGAACAGTTCAATACAGATTGTCAAAGCAAACACACTCAGCAACCAGTGTACATTGAGATATAAAGCTCCCAAACCAGATGTAGATCTCATGGTCTGTCAAATAAACAGGAAGCATTTTAAGAACTCTCTAAATGAATATTGGAAATGATACACTTTAGCAGCTTCAGATGAGGTGTCCAAGTCAGTTGAATAATACCCCATCCTTTCTTCCTACAAAAAGGCAGGAGGTAGTATGCAAATCTTCTAGTATATGGTCATGCAATAAAATCACCTTTAAAATGTCTTTTGCAATCTCTGTCGCTTGGCAAGTGAAATTTGACTTGTCTCATAGCAGATTCAATGTTCCAAAGTTCTGTGAGTGAAAATAATTTCCTGAAAAAAAGCTGAAATCATGAAACTAAAAATAAAAATTAAAAATAAATTTAAATTAAAAAATAAAAATAACTCCATTCTAAATATTGCAATGCAAAATTTTTGTTTGCAACCTATTAAGTCAGGGAAATATATATGTTATTAACATTATTAAACATCCCTCTTAATTGTGAAAGTTAAGATCACGGCTATAAGATATTGTAAGACATTAACGCATAAGATATTATGCATGAAGTACAATGAACAACAATTTTTTTTCAATTATTTATGTTTCAGACATTTGAGTAATATTCAACTGATGTTTCCAGAAACTTGAGAGTAGGATCTGACACTGTTGGTATCCTTGACAATTAATTTACTTCATAGGTTGCTGCAATTAAATTGTAAGGGCTTATTAGGCATAGACTACAATAAGATGATGCTAGTCATCACATCAAATAGCCATTCATCACAAACAAATGTTTACTACTAATAGAGTTCAATATTATAGGTTCCTCTCTTTAATGAGGTATGTTCAAGGAATGAAAGATCAAAAAAGTATTTTTGAGAATAACATACTCCTCTATTGCTGTAGATCTAGGTTAAAGCATAAGTGAAACTAACTGTGCAAATGGTGGATGCAAATGGTAAAATGGTATATATGCATAATTCATATATTTATATGGTCTTTATATTTTATTCCTGTATGGACAAAATCACATTGAAAGGCATACATGACAATGCTAGAAATTCTGCCTACAGACTATATATATGTGTATATATTTACAGCAGATAGATTTCGTTAAGCGACGACATGAACTTTGATCTTCCTCTATCACCTTTTCTGTGTTACAGCTATCACAGTAATACTTTGCAGTTGAAAGGCAAAGTTATGATTCATTGTAACAAATTATGTCAAATTAGATTAGTCTTCCTCTTACTTTCCTGTGGTAGTTTTTCTTCTAGCAAGGAGGTGGACATTTTGGATTTCTCTTTGTATTTGGGAATGTATTATTCTCTCTGATTCTGTTAGTCCCACTCCTGCTTCATAAAGTGGGGAGAAGCAACTCTGGAGTTTCTCCAAGGGTGGAAGTTTCTTTCAACTTAATCTACAGCATCTGTGGGTTGATCTGGTCTGGATGAATGATGTCCCTCTCCTCAAAAGAACAGAGCAGTAAAATAAAATATAAAAACTCATAGGTTGATACTAGTTACAATCGTGAGCAGAACAGATTCAACTTGGGAAAGATTGATTTTACATATGGAAGATTTAAAGTAGAGTAGAAGAGTGCTGATCAAAGACAAAACTAGACAAACTTACCTGTCTCTCTCACTTACCCCTGTCTCCCCCGCTTCTTTCCAGGATCCCTGCCCATGGTGTAGTGGTTGAAATTGTGTGACCTTTAAGGTTCTTTTCAAAAGAAACCACTCTGTGATTCTAAGTGTACAGTGGGACAACTGATAAAGAAATACTTTGGTTTTAACCTCCCAAAATGTGAGACTAGTGAAAAACATTTGTTGTCTTTAGAGGAAAAGGCAGATGGATTATATAAGTTCCAGTTAAAGGTTGCTTATTATGCTTCATCTGAGCATTAGCATAATTTCCTTTAGGTTTCTTTGATCTTTCTGTGTTTGCCTCAGGTCATTTCAAGAGTTATTCTTGAAATGCTTCAGTCCACTGGAAAAGCACTGTTGTGAATTTTTGCTGCTGCATAGGTTTTCTCAGAGCTGAAACTGTACTGCAGTGTCTAAGACAAGCAGACACAGCCCATACTCTATAACTGAGGACAGAAGAAGGTGAGGAGGTAGAATCCTGTCCAGCCAAGGACAGCTGCCTACATGGAGTCATACACTTCTACAGACATCTACTGTGTTCGTTTTCAATCCCCACTACTTCAGAAGAAGCATATTTTAACCATGCATTGTATAGGATCACTCTAACTTCTAGTTTCTTTTATTTCTTTTTAATTTATGTTTTTATTAGCATGACATTTTCAAATGCTAATCAATGTGTGAGTTTACCACTATTAATATTTTACATAGCCAGTGCAAACTGACCTTTATGCTATGAAATAAACAGTTGGGAACAGGAGTTTTGAGATGTCTCCCAGCACATGAAATCTTTTATAAGATTCAGGAATACCTCCTCAAGTAAAACCTTCTGATCTAGTTGGGTCTGGGGTAGGATTTAGCTAGTCACAAATGCTTTGAGCATTGGGCAGGAAATTGAGTCTTTTTCTTACATCTAAATGCAGTCTAAAACCCTTCCTTATTTCTATTGCACATCAGTAATGCTAGACTGGCATTAAACACATGGACACTCATGCACAGTTCCCCTATAGTGATGCCATAAGTAAAAGGTATAAAGTAACTGTGTGACCCAGACCTATTTGCCTTTAACTCACTTTTATAGCCAAGACCCAATCCTCTGCTTGGACTCATTTTTCTGCCGCACATTAAGTGTTTGATCTTATATTTATTACTTGTCTCATGGAGCCTCATGCACTGTCTGTCAAGGTCTGGTAATGGTGCTTCTTGGCTCCCACGTCTGTCCCATTTGTTTTGATGGCAAGCAATTTGGAGAGTGGATCGTTGAGCACAGCACCTGCACAGCACTTGGCACCACAGCACCACACCATCTGAACTTCTGCCTACTTGAGTGAAATCCATAAAGAGTTATATGTAATAACTCTTCCTAAACCCTCCCTAAGGACTAGCATTTTCTCTTCCATCATAAGCAGAAGGCACTGAGAGTTAGTAGGAGAGACAAAGTTTCTGTCAGTAGACTGAGCAAAAAGAGGTACATTTTTTCTCAGTCTAGTGTGTGCCTCACCTCTGGCTCAGAGGATTGACTTCTCTGGGTTGAAGGGCAGTTTATTTTCAAGGCTCATTCAGCCTTGGCCTCTGAGCCATGGTTGCAATCAAAGATGTCAATCAGCATTAGCTGTAATTGTTTTATGATAGAGAACTGGAATGGGGCCACCAATTCATTTCCTATAGGCCACAAAGAAGCCATCTAATTGTCACAATTTTCAGTCATTGCTGACCTCAGGCAATTTCATGCCATTATCTGGAGGTTAAAAGCTCCCGATATCATTACCTGACAATAAAGCCATCTATGCCTTTGAATTCTCATTTCTGAAAAGATTTTTGGTCTGCCTACACTTCCACATGTGCTCACAGCAGCTGTTGGCACCAGAACAGAGAAGTGATTGGTGGTGATTGGACTTAGAGGATGGGACTTAGCCAGTCCAGATGCCACCTGCCTCTGTGCACAGTTGTTTTTTGCTCTGTGGCCCAAGGAGCCACAGTGGCTTTAAACCATCTGAATCTCACCCAAAGAAGGAATCAATATTTACAAAAACATCTCAACAAGTAACTGCAGGGGTTTTTATTGCTGTTCTGGGGACTAGTATTTCAGAAGCATAGAGAGCATTAGCAGATTTCTTTCCATTAACTTGATATTAGCTGGATAGTAACTTGATATTGGCTTGATATTGCATTTCAAAGTGTTTACTCTTTTGGGAGTGAGGTTCAGGCCATTATTTTTGTTTGCGTGGGTTTTGGGCTTTTTTTTCTCCTCACAGTGAAATGCTTCATGAATGTTTGTCTTTGCATTTAGTTTTCCATTTTACTTAGAAAGCTGTTTGAAAGATCCATAGAACATTTCACTCTAAGAGATAGTCTTGAAGATGGTTCATAATATTTTCTTCTTTACTTTTCATAATATTTTCTTCTTTCTTTCTATAGTTCCTTTATTGTATTTATATGATACAGCTATTGAGATTTCCTAAACTAAAGGTAACTGGTTTTTAAAACAGAAATGCTGGTGTCTCTGGCTATATTTACTAGTATTTTATTCCAAAAAGAGATCCCAGAAAATGGAATAGGTAGAGAAGAAAGAAACCTTTCTGTGGAAGTAAAACCGGATGCAGCTGATATCCTTTTGGCTGCAGCTGATATCCTTTTTCCCTCTTTTGTGTAATGGGGGACAAAAAAATCCAATGGAACCATAGAACCATAAGATGGTTTGGGTTGGAAGGGACTTTAAAAATTATATGATTCCAACAGCTATGGTCAGGGACACCTTCCACTAGACCTGGCTGCCCAGAGCTCCATCCAGCCTGCTCTCTTGAACACTTCCAGAGATGAGGCATCCACAGCTTCGCTGTTCCACACCTCATCACCCTCACATAGTAGAACTTCCTCGTAATATCAAATCTAAACCTAGTCTCTTTTACTTCATCTTTTTAATAAGCCCTTAGAAGAAAATTTCATATGTGTGTGTATGTATCTATATATAGATATATAGATATAGATTAGATATAGATAGATATAGGTATAGATAAATATATATATAGGTGTAGATATAGATAGATATAGATATAGATATAGATATAGATATAGATATAGATATAGATGATATAGATATAGATATAGATATAGATAGATAGATATAGATGATATAGATATAAACATAAATATTTTTCAGACTATCATTTTTAGGTGAATATTTTTTTCTCCCTTTTGATTAATAAAAGTACCCTAGAATATCATAATAATCTTCTCTGCTTTGTTAAATAAGCATATTCTTAAATATCAGGGATATCTTTTTCTGTATTACTAAACAGATGACAGCAAGATATTACTAAAATAAAATTAAGAAGAAAACACACACTCCTCCCCTAGAAAACAGTTTTATTTAAAAGTCTCTGTTTTGCAACACTAAAAATTGATGAAATATTATTTGAATGTTTTAACCTACAATGGTCTCAGCAAATGTTTAAATAGCTGAAAGCCAGAAAGAAGGTACTAATCCATGTTAAAGGATGCTAGGAGAGCACAGGTGCATACAGTATCCTTTATTTGCTAATTCTTCTACAGCCAAATCCAGAGGGGCAATAGTGGACCTGAATGTACTACTGTCATGACCTAACAGGAAACTTTCAGAGTATAGGTAGAAGAATCTTTTGAAAAATTCACAACATTAATTTCTAAAATTAAATTACACATTTGCTTGATTTATTTTAGCGTATTTTATTAGGTAAAAATTTTCTATTTCTCTCTATTACTTTGTGTTTTCTCCAGTCCACAGAGATGACATCTCCTTCTCTTATGTATTGTCTAGAATTTCAGATTTTTTTTTGCTTTTAAACATGAATTACTGCTTTTAAAAAAAAGGATAAGAAGAAAACAAGAAACAAACCTTAGAACTTTTTAGAATATAAATAGACATTAGTTTCATGTCTAACAGATCTTCTTGTCTTCTGAAGTTTTGCAGCAAAGCAGATATGTCACAGTTCAGCTTTCAGAATACTAGAAGCACAGATAATTGGATTACTAAATTATATATTTATTTTGAAAATATTTACTGTATTATTCTGGAATAAATTCTGAATAATTTTTGATGGAAAAACAGAAACACTAACTAATTTCTCCTTGACTTTGTGAAGTGCTGAAAGATTTCTGGATTTTGGGGATGGTTGAGGAGTCAGAAGTCAGATTAAACAATATTTTTAATGTCTCTTAGTCTAGTCTTTTTCTCTCTTCTGCTTCCTCTCTACTTTGTTCTCTGTCAGATGCATGGAAATTGAGGGTTGGATGACTTTTCTTGAATCAAAACTTTTAAAAAGTATAAACAGCTTTAAATGTCACTGTATTATGAATGGCTAGAGAGTGAGAAAAGGAAAGAGTAGGAATTCAGCTTTTCAGTCATTTTTAAGAGAGTAAAAAGGATTCCTATTGATTTCATCAGCAAGATGTTCAGAAATCTCTGATACAGTTGCACAGTAAAACCACAGATGGGAAAAAGAAATGCTCATTTTACTCTCTCAAGTCCTATCTTCTGAAAATTCTTATTTCCAGCTTGAGAAGTACTTTTAAGAATAAAGTTCTGGAATGGGACTGAACTCTAGCTCAGAAAACCCTTCTGGTTTAGATTAAGAATCCACTAAAGAGGATCTTAATTAATAATCTTAAAATGAGAAATATGAGAAGGAGTGGTAAAGACATGTAAGGGGACAATCTTCACTATGTCTCCTGGATCTCAGGAATGCATGTGAAGCCTTGACAGTCATCTGAGCAAAAATGGCAGTGTGCTATGTAATGTTTGCCTAAGTTGTGCTCACTTAATCTTTCCATCCTATCTCTTTTTTGCCCTATCTCTTTTTTGCTCTGATTGTTGCATCATTTATTTAGTAACGATCCTCTGGAGCTGCAAGTATGTAAGACTTTGAGCCTGTAAATTTTCATTAACATCCCCAATTTTCACACATATAGGCAAAAGCTGTCACTCCCAAGTTGAAAGTCTTTTTCCATGAATTTAGCATTCATTTGGTTAAGCTCCAGAGCAAAACAGTACACTTAAAAAAAAAAAAAATGTGACTGAATAAGGAGCAATGTTTTACTCTAGGAGGGGCATCAGTTTCCTTATCAGAGCTGAAAGGAAATGTATTTGTTGTTTCCCTTGTCTTTATTTTACCTTCTACAAACACAAAAATTCTACCAATGATCAGTGAAAAAAGGGATCCTCTCTCAGTGCAGTGGTGATTAGACTTCCCCTCTGACAGCATGTCAGTTTCAGAAAAAGATTCTTCTGTTACTCCTTTAAGAAAATGGGCCTGATGCTTCAGATTTTGCTATTTATGCAGTCATTTATACCCAGATAAAAGCAGGTATGAAATGCAATCAGTTCAGTCTTGTTCCGTTACATCTGCTATATACAGACATAAATCATGCATGAGCTGCTTAGTAGGGATGAATCAAGTTTGAAGTATCTATGTTTTATGAACTTCAATAGTTTCCTGTGAGTCAAAACTAGGCTTGGGGAAAAAAAATGCTTCAAGGAACTTCAAGCAGGTAATTGTTCCAATCTGTTGTGTTATCTCATGAGCTTTGTCAGCAGTGATCTACTGCCAAGCTCTCAGTCCATTGGCATTAATCCTCTCTGCTCTGGGACAATGTTAACCCCCACCTTCTTTGGCCTCCCCAAGGACAAAACAGATTAGGAACACATGAATTTGCTGCTGAAAACCTTTTCTCTTTTAAGTAGCACAGACAAATGTAAGACTTGCCATACAAGTCACAGATTTCCTGGGGGTATGTATGACCACAGTCTGTTCTATTTCTCGTATGTGTGAAAGTTAATTTGTAAGAGTGGGAGGTGAACCAGAGGAGAGGAAATGGGAGGGCAGAGACTCAGCTTTCCTTTGGTGTCTCTTTCATGGAAGTGACTGAGATTCATACCTCATAAAATATTCATCACATTGTTTGAAGAATAAAACAACATGTGTGTGTCTGTTCTCAGCCTTTAGGAAGAGAGAAATTCCTCATGGATATGATTTATATTCATTGTGTAAGCTTTTGTGGGGTTGGTAAGTCAGTGAGAATAAAGATCGTGTGAAAAAACAGTTTGAAAAAGCTGTTCTGTGTTGTAGCTCACAGCTCTCATTGTGCTGAGAAATATGATTTATTTTCATACTTCACTAACAAGACTCTCTGCTGAGATGGATGTTAGTCTCCGCAGACTTCTCTTCCCCTAGAAAAAAATATTCCTAGAAGACATTTTTTAATGAGTTATAGGAACTGAGTATCCATATCTATGCCTCATATTAAAATGAAGGCAGCCAACTTCTGAAGATTATTTTACTGCATTTTAAAGAGCAACAAGCATTCAAAAACAGGGAGTGCTGGTAGAAATTCCCTAATATATTACTACCTTTTAATTCCTAAATTTTTCTTCTGACTCCCCTCTTGTTTCCTCCTGCCAATCTCCGAAACAGTGCTGACTAAAACAGTGGCACCCTACCACAGTGTCCTTGCCTTTTGTTCAGTCCTTCCCACATAGATTTCAGTAGCTCCAGAGTTTTCATAATTTCTTCAGTAACTTTTTCTGACAGTCTTGTTTATTTGTTTTATATGTATTAAAATATTAATTATACATATTAAAATATGTATTATTTGAAAATAAATACATTTTAGAAATTTTTGAATTTTTTTAATTATTCACTTTCACAAATAAGGTCAAATAGTTTGTAAATTTTACTTTGTTGATTTTATGCTATACTAGGGTCATTCATATTTCTTTATTGAAGTTTGTGATAAAGTCCAGGTGAACAATACTTTGGATCATGTTTTCAATCTGCTCTTCCAAACAGTGCCTCATGCTGACTATAATCCTCGAATAACTAAACTAACTTTTTCTAAGTGTCATTTAGCATCTATCATCAAACTTCTCTCCCTAAAATCTCTTTTACTACTAAGGCTAAACCTTTTTTGAAGGCTATAATTAGGTCTTATCTCATAGCTAAAAAGTATTTCCAAATTACAAAGATGATGTGCATCTCCTCACGCAATCTCCAGTATTCCCTCATGGGTGTATAAATAAATTATATATATAATAACATGTATAATATATTATACATATAGTAATATATAATAAACTTTATATTTGGTGATATGTAATCCCATGTTTCTTGTCTTGGTACCACTCATCATAATGACACATGACATAAGCTGTGACATGACATGTGACCCATGTCACAGTATCAATGACATGACATGGGAATGTGATTTCTAGGGGTGATTGCTTTTTCTACCAGTTTGTCATGGTCACCATGGCTGCCTAAATAACGTTTTGGTAGATTTTCCAGGTGGTGAGATGGTCCCAAACTATAGTTTGGGTGGTGAGATGGTCTTTGATTAATAGAAACATTAAATTCTTCTATAGTTATTTCCACTGTCAGACAGGTGCCATTCTAGTTTTATTCTTCCATTGCAATTGGAATTACAGAGCAGTTGGGTTTGGGAAAACTAATTCTGTGCAGATGTGAATACTCAATAGTAACTATTAGGTGATGATAATTCTAACAAAAAATGTTGTCTTGGGGAGAAGATATACTTGTATGATCTGAAAGAATCACAGTCAAATCAGTTTGTGGGCTTTAAAATATGACCCAAATAATTACCTGCTTCAGAAATGTTTTGCTTTTTTTCCCTGTAATATACTGGCACTTGCACTGCCATCAGACCTTGGCCATGGTCCAGGGCTCAATTTTACAAGGTAGTGTATGAAATAATAATAAGAACTCTCTTTCCCGTGGTGTTTACAATGTATGTTTAAGATGAGACAGCAGCTGGAAACAGACACGCCAGGGGAGTACAAGACTGAGGCAATACTGATCAATATGCTGGGCAGTACCTCATTGATGGGTTTTTTATGCAGACAGCACCACAATAGTTTTAAGGAGACTCTGGGAGAACTTACAGGAAGTTCTAAAGTTGTGAGAAAAAGCAAATAAACAGATGCACATCTATTATATTGGGTCAAATCCATAAGTGGGGAGATGACAATTATGTTGTATTTGAAAAAATTTTGATAATACTGGGCCAATGCAACAGGCAATCTGAACTGAAGTATTCTCCATCTAGCACTTAATCCTAGAGGGCCTTGGCATAAATAGTTTTTTGAGCTTTCAGAGTTTTGTATGGGGCATCAAAGTTTATTTCAGATTCATTTCAGCTGTCCCTTTTTGTAGAAAGTCCTGTCAGCTGCAGAATACCTGAAAAGCTTTGCTAAATATTCTGCCTGAAGATAGGATGACATTATGCTCTTTATTCTAGAATTTCACTGAAGGTATATGCCCATGAGTCAACTTTGTTATGTATAACCACAAAATGGGATAAATGTGGTTCCATTTTCAGTCCAAGGGGCAGATCCCTAGTCTCAGAATAACAGTTTTAGTGACAGTACTTGATTTTAGAAAAGAAGTTAAATATTTATATAAAGCAAAAATACAGCAGAAAGTCTGCATGCCCACAGGTTCACTAAGCAACCTTTCAGTCTTATCCCCCTCATAGCTGTCTTCCATATATCCCACCTCAACCTTCCCTCTTTCAATTTAAAACCAGTGCCAGTTGTCTTGTCTTTCTCTGTATTTCATATAAACATCCTTTAAATATTGAAAGGCCACAAGGTTATCTCTCTTTTTTGCTAAGCAAAATACTACATACTACAATTTTATGGAAAATGTCCATGGCAATTTTATTTTCTTATCTGGTTTATAGCTGTATCTCAATGAAAGGCTTTGGAAAGCTTTGATTCTTAGACCAAAAGAAGAGCCACCACAGATTTATCGGGCTCTTTGTATGCAACCTACAGGATACACACAGGCTTCCATTCCTATGCCATCTGAAATAGAAATTGAAAGTCATCAAGCTCAACAAAACAGGATGCATTATTCAGCTAATGTCAAAATTCAAATATTTGTCCACTAATTTTTACTCCACACTAAGATTTAGCTCATTCAATATCAGTATTACTTTTTCACCTTGAAAATTGTTTAAAAGTGTATTGAGACTTCTGCCCTCCAACACTAAATATTGGAGTGGCTGGAAGTACAACTCTTATCATAAAAAAACCTGAAAACCACTTTCCAGCCGGTGCCTGAAAATAATTCAGCTATACTTCCAAGAGTGGTGGGTATTTTGTGGCATGTTCTAAGGTGAAAATTATTCTACTAAGACCATTAAAGACTTTTAAAAAAAATTAAAAGCGGTATATAGACAAGAGAAGGGAAACCATTAATTTTATTAAAGACAGATATTTATTTTTCCTATATAAAGTTCAATTTAAATGTGCTACTTTCTTTAAATAAAAATAAAGAGAAAATTTAATATTATTGCTCAGGGAACTGATGCCTAAGTTTATATTTTTTTATATTTTTCATATATTGATAGCTTTGTAGATTGCTAAAACATGGCTGCAACTTCTAGTACTTTTCCTATCTTTCTTCCCAACATTTAGAAACAATAACTTACCCTTATTAATACATTCCTAAATATTATTTAGTCTTATGCCAAGAAGGGAACCAACCAGAATCTGTTTTCCAACCAGAATCTGGACCAGATATAACAAAAATGGGGCAAAAGAAACCTCTGGAATTCTTCCAGTGGGCAGAACCCCAGGAATAATTACCTAACCAACTAGCCTTTTAATTGGATGATATGTGATAAGTGTACTAATCGACTAACCTTATAAAAATTGTAGAATTATTATACCCCATGCTATTTTTGCCATATTATGTACCTGAAAGCTTTCAAGTAAAGGTTTACTTTCATATTCACTCTAACATCATTGGGAAGATCTATTCTATTTTCTAGGCATCAGAAAATTTTTTATTTCTGATTGAAGGAATTGTAGCTCATCTTTGCTTTAATAAGAACAGTAAGTAAAAGTGATTACTCACATATGCTTGCCATCTCATTAGGCATTTGATATAAAAAAGTATCCAATAAAAAGTCTAAGTAGGTTGTGGTATTTTTTTTTATTATTTTTAAAAGGTTAGACTGGTAATAATAAGGTTTATTATTTCCATTAGGCCTTAGAATTTGATTATTCAATCAACCTACTTCAATNTGTAGAATTATTATACCCCATGCTATTTTTGCCATATTATGTACCTGAAAGCTTTCAAGTAAAGGTTTACTTTCATATTCACTCTAACATCATTGGGAAGATCTATTCTATTTTCTAGGCATCAGAAAATTTTTTATTTCTGATTGAAGGAATTGTAGCTCATCTTTGCTTTAATAAGAACAGTAAGTAAAAGTGATTACTCACATATGCTTGCCATCTCATTAGGCATTTGATATAAAAAAGTATCCAATAAAAAGTCTAAGTAGGTTGTGGTATTTTTTTTTATTATTTTTAAAAGGTTAGACTGGTAATAATAAGGTTTATTATTTCCATTAGGCCTTAGAATTTGATTATTCAATCAACCTACTTCAATCCAGGAAGTCACTTATGGTCCATCAGTTTAGTGATGCTCTTTGGTTTCTGACATGATTGATTAAAGAAAAAAAATGTTATAAATAAATAAATAAGATTGCTAGTTTCTTTCAGCTTCACTTTCTTCTCTGGCTTGTGTCACTCTTGCAGCAAAATTTACATGCAGAGAAGGTGGAGAATACTAAAGAATATAAGCAGGACAGAAGAGCCAAAATATACTGGTAGTTTTCCTTTAGTAACTATCAATCTTGTCAAGTGTAAATTAGCAATTCTAGTCTTTTAAAGACATCTTTTTAATAATTTCTGAAGTCTTGAAGAATTATTCTGGAAACAGACTTATTTCTATGCTCATAGACTAAAGAGAACACAATAGGATTGTAGGCATATTAGGAGAGTTCTTACCCACCAATTCCTAAACTCTTTGTAACTGACTCATATGGGCTTAATAATTATAATGGAATACATATAAGCATTTTTTACATAGATGAGTTACAGGAGATAGTTGCTCCCATGCATACTTGAGACATGCATTTTCAAACATTCTTGAAATGGCTTAAATGCTGCTAAAATAAATAAAATTTTAAGTGCCTAAATAATCTTGTAGTATAGTCCCAATAAGGCTCTGAAATACATAATTATGTATGTATTATATGACCTGACCTTGGTAGGGAACTGTATATTAATAACAACACTTGCAATATCCATTTACAGGTAGCATTTATTTGTCCTTAATGTAGATTTATTCCAGGAAAATCAATAACACAATGCTGAAAGCAACAGAAATATTGGGAGTCTACCCTGTGGTCACAACAGGAGATCTGAGAGGGAACCGTAGCCTGCTTTTGTGTCTTGAGCTAAACCCTTCTACCATGGGAAGTAGATCTCCTAAAGCTGCCAGTCACTTTTGTTGATTCTGAAGTCTGGAATGGGAATGGGATGAATGATGAACTCATCTGCTTGCACTGAATGCCAGAGCTGAATAAATATAATGGTCTAAAGTCAAAATACTGAAAAGTATTAGGGTCACATAAGCACCACATAAGATGCTGAGACTAGAAGGAGGTTATCTATTATATTTTGCCATGCTGGATTGCAGAGTAAACTAACTAGCTGAAAAAAGTATGAGTGATAACACCTAATACTTCAGAGTAAAAAGCTTTAGCCAAATTAGTGTTTTGTTCCTGATCCTGTTATTAGGAACATGTTCAAATTTAGGCTTATGGATCTTGGTTTCTTCAAGGACCTGCTTGGTCCTGGAGAGACTAGGTAAAAGGATAGCTTCATCAGAGCACAAGAATGGTTCATTGCACTGTGTGAAAAGTCAAGAAAGTGCGTCTGAAAAAGCTAGTGTGAATGAGCATGGAGCCTCTGACCTCAGGCTCATAAAAGACTCTAGGTGGAAGTGGGCTTCTTGATAACAGGAAAGGTGATGAAAATGTGAGCCTTTTACTACAAGGGAAGTGACCAAAGACCTGGAGATGGTGGAGGTACATTTTTGTCTCAGTTTATGCTAGTAAAACCTGCCCTTAAGACAGACACCCAAGGCTCTGAGCCTCCCAGTCCATGGGACAGACAGAACTCAACAACTGTCAGCTGTCTGGCATATTTGCAGTCTGTCACCTTCAAAGATTGCAGCTGTGTTTCTGATGCTTGAAAAAGCCAAATATCACATCATCCTCAAAAAGAGTAATAAGGAAAATCCATGCCATACAGACAGGTCAGCCACCTCTTTAGTCCCTGGGAAGGGTCTGGATGTACCCTGACTTTAGCAAGACTTTTGTCACAGCTTCCCAGTTTCCTTATCACTGAGTTAGTGAGATCCAGTTTAGACAGCTGAATGACATGGTGGCTAGATGCATAGGCTCAAAGGGTTTTGATTGGTGGTAAAAATTTCAGCTGGCAGGCATTAACTAGTGTTATCTGGTGGCTGAATTGATGTTGTATGCATCCGGTTTACTGCCTTTATTAGAGCCTAGATGTTGGGAAAGCACTCCTAGATTGTTTGTGGATGACAGCAGCCTGAGAGAAGTAGTTAGTGATCAGGAGGGCAGGGCTTTAGTTGAGAAGTATGTGGAAAATTACCTTGATGGGAATGCTGTGGAGTTCCCTGAAAGCCAAGGGAAGTCTGGCCTCAGAGGTGACAACCAGTTATGAAGAGCTCTGCAGAAAGGGCCCTGGGAGGCAGCCAGTTGCCAGGAGCCAGCAGTGCACCCAGGCATCACAGGAACTCCTGAACCAGGGAATGGACCAGAGGGAGTGGGGTGGCCAGCAGGACTGAGTGCTTTCCAGATTTGGACTACATGTGCAAGTCAGATTCCAGCGCTCCAGAGTGAATCCAGCAGAAAGTCCTCACCATGGCCAGGGCACAGGGCAGACAAAGAGAGGTTGAGAGCTGTGTCAGTCCATGGCAATGGTTCACATGATTAGTACAACAATTTCACTTGGTATGAATAAAAGATAAACCAACCACCAATGGCATTCTTGTGATATGCTGGTATATAACTTTGCTGGGGTCAGAATATACAGTACCCAGTGGCATTTTCTCACCCAAAACATCAGTTTCTGTATCAGTACCTCACTATAAAAGGTACCCAGGTTAGTGAGGCATGACTTAACCTTGATAAATCCATTCTCCCAGTCATCTTGTTTATTTGTAACTACAAGAGTCCATAGGAGGATGCACTTCATTCCCTTCTCAGAAATTGAGATAAGGATGTGTCTATAATTCTCCAAATCCTTCTTTTGCCCTACCTTAAAATCAGTGTGATGGTTTTTTCCTTCATTTTTTGTTTTTGACCACTTACAACGTTATGTTGAACAGGAACAAATCTGGAGTGATAATTTTGGAAAAGGAGCAAAATGAACTTTTTCCTTTTTAGAGTTTGACAAGAACAAGTTTTCCAAGCTGCTTGAGAGTATGGCTTGTGATTTTTTTAGTTTATTTCACTAATCTTTTCTCTGCCACAGTCTTCATTTTGACTGTTTTACATTTAAACACAAGAGTAAACCTGATATTTTAAAAATCAGGATGTTATTTATTTCCTTCACAGATCAGATTGCCGGTCACTCTTTTTTATAGTCGCCATCAATGGATCCTTTTACATTTAGACTCATAGTTTTCTTTGCTTACTGTGGAGCACTGCAGCTAAAACAGAGACACAGTTTTCAGTCATGATATTCAGGTATCAGTTTATTACCTGAATGAAGACATTTTATTTATGTTATTAGATCAACAGGGTTGATCTAATTTAAATTTATGCTTCTATCATGTCTTTGAAAAGATTTTTGTCACTAGCCTTTGGATCTGGTCCTGTGTTAATATGATTGTCAAAAACTTCCTGAAATTCTGTAAAGAAATTTCAAGATGTACAGATAAGGAGTTAAAAATGATCTTGAAGAAAAAAAGCTATTTTGATTTCTTTGATTTTTATTCCTACATTGTTTACTTTGTTTTTATTCATGTACGAGGAAATTTGAGAACTAAATTTTATTGTCTGTATTTTAGCTGTAGTTAAGTGAAGTATTAGTTCTTTAGAAAATAGCTCCCCATCCATGCATGTGAATATGCATGTCAAAATTTTAGTTTTCGTTAGTCCTGAGAAAACTATGTGCATAAAAAGAAAATTGTCAGACACCCCATGAACATTTTTGATTTTTAGGGAGTTGTTGACAGTGAGACCTGACTTTTACTGAGAAGTAATGGTGTTAAAATAATAATGATAATGATAGTGATAACGATAATAATAATAATGATAATAATGATAATAATGATAATAATGATAATGATAATAATAATAATAATAATAATAATAATAATAATAATAATAATAATAATAGTGCTTTTTTAAATGTTGGTGTCTTCCTGCAGTTGCAATTGAAGAGTTTTCTGTTTCAATGGATCACAATTGACTTAAACGGCAAGACTAAAGAAGTCTTAATTTTATTTATTTATTACATCTGAGACGTGGTCTTAGCTATCACTCCTAGGAGACATAAAGTGTTTCTCACGATTGAATCCAAAGCAGCAGGTGGACATTTGTCTTCTCCAATTCAATGTCATTCATTGAGGAATTCTGTCTGTGTAGAAAAGACAAACTTTCTTAATGTCTGATAGATATAATAAAAAGCATTGTACTTCATCACCACTCATTCCAGTCTTAATTTTTGTACACTGGGCTTATGATTAGTGCACAGATAGTTGGGTAGCATGTATCTGAGGTAATATAAGTACAAAGTATAAAAATTCTTGCCAGAACTACATAAAAATTATAGTCTCCTATCCAAAGCCAATCAACACAAGTTTTGCAGGCTTCACAAAGCTCCCGGGTACCCTGTTTACTCTGTTCATTTTCAGGAATCAGTTGCACATGGCTTGATGTTGCACTCAGATGTACAGGTTTTGTCCAGTGTTTGGGCTTCATATCAGAATAAAAGATGGTGTACTGCTTCTTAAAGGGTATCTTATTACAATTGTCTGTCTGACTGTAAGCAGGCATAATCCAACATTCATTTGTTCTTCCACCCATTAGAAAAATACTGGGTCTCACTTGCTCACATTTCACCACTATCTTGATGTTATAGTACTCCTTGTTCATTCATCAGTATCCTGCTAGACCAAGCAAGGAAGTTGCTCTTTAAAGTTACTCCACCAAGCACAGTTTGGAGGAGCTGATGTTAGCTTATCACACAGTAGAACCAGAAAAATATGTGCTTTCATTTCAGCTTCTTTGAAAAACTGTCCAAAAAACAGAGTAGAATTTGTGAAACCACAGAGATGAGTGACTGCAGATGTGATTTCAAAAGCACTGAGGGAAACATGATTGCACTCAAAATGTGGGAGTTTCACAAACAGTGGTGGGTTGAACCTGGCATGATGCCAGATGGCTACCAAAGCCCCTCTGTCACTGCACTT
This sequence comes from Urocynchramus pylzowi, assembly GCA_013397555.1. Lineage (NCBI taxonomy): Eukaryota > Metazoa > Chordata > Aves > Passeriformes > Fringillidae > Urocynchramus > Urocynchramus pylzowi. Next base: position 1,691,777 of record VZRH01001838.1, read on the forward strand.
CTCAGCTGGACAAGAAAGAGAAATTATAACAAACATCTCATGAACTGAGATAGGAAAGAGAGAGCTCATTCACCTGTTACTGTCACAGGCAAAACAGACTTGACTTGAAATTAGTTTAATTATTGTTAATCAAATCAAAGTAGTGTAATAAGAAATAACCCCAAATCTAAAAATCCCTTTCCCCTACTCCTCCCTTTTTTCTTAGCACAACTTCTGTCTTGAGATCTCTCCCTCCTCCTCCCACAGCAGCACTGATGCATCTGCTGCCATCAGTTCATCTCATGTTGTCACTGCTGCCCTTTCCTTTGTAGCTTTTCTGTGACTGAAACCCTGTCATGCAAACCCAATACAGAGATCAGAGTGATAGGACTGCAAGTGACCATTCCTGCTGTAATCATCTGGTACATGGACAAAGAGTGATTTTATTCTCACTTTATGATTAGATGTATTATTTAGGCAATGCTCTGAGGAATTTAAATTCAGGTCAACAGCTTGTCTGCTGTGCAGTAATTGTATTTCTCTTGCATGAACCATTTTGTTGGTTGTCTTAAACTGCAGGACAACAAGTTTTTTCTTGCTTCTACACAACATGTGAGCACATAGCAACTGCTGAGGAGAATGACTTATGACATACTGTTATAACAGAAATGATTGCAGACAGATCTGTCTGTGAAGCAGTACATGAGGACAGTGTACATTTCTTGAAGCTTTTAAATTAAACCCTGTGTAATGCATTCTTCATGGGAGTAGGGCTTATTTAAAAAACATTCACTCCCCAGAAAAGCGTAAGCAATTCATCTACAGGCTAGCAATGTTTCATCTGTTGTTCCTTTTTAGACAGAAGATCAATAAATATGAGTAACTTCAAAAACTAACAACTTTTTGATGTCCACTGTTGAAGAGAGAGAATTGACTTTGCACTGGAAGAATCACAGGAGAAGTTGGTAGCTGCCTTCATTCATTACTGCTGTCAGTGAGCAGCAGCCTGGGCAGACATACTTGGGAAATAATGGTTCTTTATATAACCATTCCTACTTTCAGTGTCCCTGGACTTTGTGTAGCTCTTTTATGTCTGATAAGCTAGATAAGTTGTCCCAAATTGCTTCTCTGTTATGAGTAAACAACTAGAATGCCTTTTGGGGGATCAATACCTTTCCTTAGCATCAGATGAGAGACGAAATAGAACCTATTAAGGATGCATGAAAATAAATTGATGGCACATCTCTATACCTATAAAGCTGACCTTTCTAATAGCACATCATTCCAGGGAAGCGTCCATTTTGTCATGGCACAGTAAATTGATCTGCCTCTAGCATATTAGTGCTTTATGAGGAGCTGTGCTTTGAAAAGTACTATTTGGGCTTACTGTTACTGTTCTCATTTGGATATGCTTAATGTGATGTTTAATGGTTTCGAAAATTTTGATCTACAAAAGCAGTATTTCAGTGTTATGCTGGTTTTATGCAGGTAGTTCTTACAACTACCTTTGTAAGGTCCTGTGCAGCATAATCATAGAAAACTAATTTTTAAAAAGTCTGCTATCTTTTATTTTATTTTCTCTATTTTGTTATAATACTCGTTATCATGGTATGATAGAGATTGATCCATGTAAAATACAGTCAGTTAGTATAAGATATCATTTTCATTCTGACCTTTTTGGGGAATTTTGGATATTATATTGTGCTGTAATTTTTTTAGTATGCATTAAACTACTAATTCTTAATTGAAATGAAGGACACGCTGAGGAAAAACAACAGAGTAACTGTTGTTCTAAACTGAAAATTTGATGAAAATTAAAAAAAAATATGGATTTCAAATGTATTTCAACCTCACTCTTAACTCAGCAAGATTCCTAAGAAGAGATTAAAGTTACTTGTTACAAAATTTACAAGCCTTTGAGAATAAAAGACACTCATTTTTGATTGTGTGAGCAGTTAATTATTATTTCTTTGTTGTGTATTTCCTCAGTGTGCTCCCAGGTGCTGTTTAGAAGGGAATAAGGAATCCTTGCTTCACTGAATTCCACTGTAATTTTGCCACTGGCTTCACTGAGGAACTGTGCCACTCGTTTTCCCAGAAAAGCACAACTGTCAAATCTGATTAGTGAGATTTTACTTTGATTTTTGCTAGGATGCACACATCCCAATGTGAATAAAGATTGTGAAAACTGGGCCTGAATTTCACCTGAAAAACAGTAATAGTGGTAATCTGCCTAACAGAATTATATGATAATCAAAGTGATAATATTGCTGAAATTAAAGTGTGACACAGATAAGTCAAATGTATAATCTAAAAACCATGAAGTACAAGCAGAAAGCATTATTCTCTATGAATATTATTCAAATGAGGTTATTATTGACATTCATAGTTCAAAAAAGTTGCAAGAAATAATGAAAAATATTCAGAAAAAGCCTACATGACAGCATTAACAGTGTACTTTTTTTTTCTTCCAGATTTAATATTAGAAATAAAATTGCAGATGGCTACATGAATAGTAAAAATAATTTATAATAGATAAATCTTAAAAGACAAAAAAAGTAGAAAACAGCATCCAGCACATTTAGAACAGAAATCGCTTTTAACAATAGTGATAGTTAACAATAATTAATATCAGTGACAACATAATTGCTTAATGAGGAATCATGCAGCCCTGGTTTATATAAAATTTTGGGTTGGAAGTCTGTGTTTATATAAAAAGTCAGCTGTAGTTGAAACAAACAATGAGTCTAATATGTGAATTGCTAGAAAGCTTTTTGGTATGCTGAGTGAGCAAATAATCTGTACAGTCTACTAAACTAGTTACTATAGGACCTGTTTAGGAGTTTTTTTAGTTTGTGCAACACTTCCTACTTTAAGAATACGGAATTTTGCAAATGATTTCTCACAAAAAAAATTACTCTCTAAAAACTATTTCAGTTATTTCTTCTATATTCCAAATTCTCTATACTTGTTACATGTGGCATGTCAAGTATTGAAGTAATTACTTTGATAATATTAATACATTTGAATCTTCCATTGATAGTTGAAAATTATTTTAATATTGCCTTAAGCTGAAGAAAACAGATTCAATTTTAAGATGGTGTAAAAAAATCTATAAAAACTTCATAGAAAAATATTTTTTAAGAACTACATCATTTTCCCACCAAACCCTTTTTTGAAAATAAAAATAGACACCAGCTGATTGCTTGGTAATATTTGTAAATTCTGGGTTGCATTTGGGTGAAAAGGAGAAATAATGCCAACTTAAAGGACATGTGGAATTTTATTTGACAGAGAGAAAGAACTTCAGGTTTTTAACACATGCAAATTTAACACATTTCACTTTTAGAAAATAAAAACATAAACAAAAACCAGCACAATTCAAAAATCTAAATCAGACATAACATTAGGACAGGATCTATAGTTCATCAACTTGTTTTGAGGTAGATCTATACATTCTTCTGGAACAGTGCATATCATAAAGAAATATTAATAATCATGTCACAACTTCAGGTAGTACTGAGTCTATCTAAATTACATGTCAGCATAGATTTTTCTAAAATCCATTACAAATATTTTTAGCACCTTTCCTTCTAGAAAAATAGTAAAATAGCAGTCTAAAGCCTAAGAAAATAAGAGACCATAAAATTGTGGAGGATGCTTGCAATTTTAGAATAGTTGTATTTTTTACATTCCAAAATTTTATTTATTTTTTATTATTATCGTTGTAGCTAAGCTTATTAAAATATTATAGTCCTTTGAGGGAATTTCTCTCAAAGATATCTATAATAAAAGAAAGTGCTATTGCATAGTCTTTCATACATATGAACACATTGAAATATAGTAAGTAGTAAAGAAAAAGAAAAATATTAAAGAGTCCAATTTTTCCTACACTTAATTTACACAATAGTTGTTCTGTATCACTGAGCACTAGAAGAAGAAAAAACCAAGAAATTATTTTCTCATACTATGTGTGTGATACTAGGGAATTTTATTGAGACTCTGAGGAGCAACAGCTAAAGAACAAGTAAGGTTAAGAGAAACTAAATAGATTGCCTATAGTAATGCTAGCCATAGAAAAGAAGTGGATTTTCTAATTAAAAAAAAAAAAAAAAAAACAGAGATAAGTCAAGTAAATTCTCAGGACTACATTATATTCATTTAAGGAATTGCAGGAAAATGAGTAATGTCTTCTAAGGAGAGTATATGATTTTCTCTAAAAATCATCTCCTGTCTTGTACAGCTTTCCCCAATGAGCTTTGTTAAGCCCCCTGACTTTCTAACAGGCTCAACACTTTTTATTAGATAGTGCACCAATATCCTGTATGCTCTTATGGGACAGAGAAAACTGTTTATAGTTTTCCTGAAAATTTTGCACCTTGAAAGAGTAACATGTAAGTGTTTGACCTGCTCAGGGCAAGCCAAATCCTTTTGGTTTTTTCCCTAGGAGAAAGATATTCCTTCATGAAGAGAGAAAGTAAAAGAAATCAATAATAGTATAGATGAAGTAGACAAATTAAATGGTCACCAAAACATTGTTCCAAATAGTCTGCAGAACTCAGAAGAGTCATGAAGTCCTTGAATTAGATTATTCATTTTAAATGTGAAGTCCTTGAATTACCCTATTCATATTAAATGTGAATGTGACTTTCAAATAATGCACTCTACATAAAATTACTGTGACCTTATTTATTTATTTATTTATTTATTTAGCTTGAGTTTTGTTTGAAGAGTATTGAAGGTAATATTAAATTTAAAAAGCACATTTTTTTTTGCTTATGAAGAGCTTACTTTGTTAAATCCCTGCACACTGAGGTAGAAAACAATTCTTTGTGTGCATGGGACCCCAAGCAGGGCCTTGTCATAGCTCTGTCCAGAGGAGGATACCTCACACTGAATCCCTTCTGATGCTGTCTGAGCATCTAGTGTGCATTTTTGTGTGGTCCACCTCAAAGAAGAGCAAGAAGTAATAAACCATGATGATCTCATAAAGAATTTCTGAAAATAGCCATGGTCTGATTCACCTCTGCTGTTTCCTATAATGGCTTAATGGCTTTATTTTTTTTATTTATAAATGCATTAATTTATTTTGTATGTTTTATCTTTTACCCAAGTGGCTTTTTGTTTCTCTTCCTGAAAAGTTAATTTTCCCAATTTATTCTCTGGTGAAAGCTGCCTGTCTCCTTCCTCCAGACTAAAAGCTTTTCATCTGCTTTGGAGAGATCACTTTACAAAATGTATTATATGACAATTACATTCAGTAGGGACATTGCCTCCCTCTTAGAGTGAAAATACTTGTTCTGTCACTGCCACAGCTGTTTTTCAGGTATCACTGAGCTGCGATCACTCACTTTAATATGTGGGAAATTATTTTAACCAAATTAAACTGGTTTGGTTTCGGTCCTTTCTGGTAACTTTTAAATAAAAGCTTGGACAAAAAAGATCCAAAACCAAACTCTACAAAAAGCAGGTCTGTATGAAATTTCTGTGGTTTTTCTACTGGTTTTTATTTCTGAGTAGACTGATTGAACAAATATGTTTTGATGGGTAGACACGGAAGGCTGAGGCCTGAAGAAATGAACTTATTACACAAAAGAAGAACACAGGCTGTTCTCTAGACTTCATCTTTGAATTAGCCATGTTAAAAGAAAATGCTAAAAAAAAAAAACCTTGGATAAATATGGCCAATGCTGGTTTTACATTAAAAATTTACATTCATTAAAAATTCATCAATTGATTGAGATGCTTGATTCAATTAATATTTGAGATGCAACATGGACCTTCAATCTTGCATCTACATTATAGGCATGTGGTGATTGTTTTGAAAGTGCCATGAGTTGTCTGTGCCAGTATGGCAGATAATTTCCCACAATGAGATCAGAGAAATAAGAGTCATTATAAGGCAATTATAACTTACTATAATTTTTTTTCTATTTGCATTTTCAAAGAGATAAATAGATGTTAATGAGCGGAAATACTTCATCATAACTTTATGAAGTTTTTCCACATTTTCCTGTTCCTCTCAACCAAAAGCCATGCAACTCATAGTTTGTACAAAATTTACTTTCTTATTAATCAAATCAATAGATTATCTTTCTTTCATTTGCATCAGTGCATCTGAAGAAGAAAATACCACACAATGCATTCACCTTAAAAGCCATGAAAATGAGAGTCTGGTATTTCCAAAATTGAAACTCATATTTTCTTTGCACTTATTATTAAAGCAACATGTCAAAANNTTTTGCATTTATTTTAAAAAAAAAAATAAAAAAAAAAAAAAAAAAAAACAAACCACAAACAAAAAACCAACCAACCAAAAGTTATTAGATCAGCCTCTTTGTTTCTGTTTTAAAGTGTGGAAGTTTTCTGACTGCAGTTATAAAGTGTGGAAGGAAAAAGTAAAACATGGTTACATAAACACTACAAGATCCCACAAACATTTAATTTTCTAAATGTATTTTTGATATCCAGGACTGAAAAAAAAAAAAAA
>VZRH01001839.1:0-38184 GCA_013397555.1 Urocynchramus pylzowi
CCAGGTGTGCTGGTGCTGGTCATAACAGAGGAAAGAATAAACCCTGCCCCACCACTTCCCCTTGTGAGGATGTTGAAGACCATGATGAAATCAGGTCTCCTCCAGGCTAAACAGGCCAAATTACCTCAGCCAGTCTTCATACTCTTCACTCTTCCCCTCAAGGCCCTTCACCATCTTTGTTGACCCCCCTTTGGATGCTTCCTAAGATCTTAATGTCTTTGTTACAGTGTGGTACCCAGACCTGCCCCCAGCACTCGAGGTGAGGCCACCCCAGTGCAGAGCAGAGCAGGGCAATCCCCTCCCTTGCCCAGCTGGTGATTCTGTGCCTGATGCCCCCCAGGATACGGATGGCCCTCCTGGCTGCCAGGGCACTGCTGACTCATGTTCAGCTTCCCACTGACCAGAAACCTCAGGCCTCTTTCCACAGGGCTGCTCTCCAGTCTTGTTCCACTGTCTGAACACACAACAATGGTTGCCTGACACAGATGCAGAATCCACCAATTGTCTTTGTTAACCAACATATGGTTGGTGATTGTGCAGCACTCTAATTTTTCCAGAAGGCTACTGTAAAAGATGGCATCAGAAGCTAAACTGCAATCCAAAAAGTTTATGTCGACTGGCTTCTCTTGTTTGTCTAGCTGGGCTACCTTGTCATAGAAGAAAATTGAGTTTCACAAGCTGCACTTTCCCCTCAGAGCCAAATTGGCTGTGACAAGGAAGTCAAACTGGCTGTGACCACTTGCTGTTAACAATAATTTTTACTAACAGCTCCTACCTAACTAACCCTTAGGCATGACTGGGCAAGCTTTCCTGTTTAGTCCTTGTGTCTTTGGATGCACTTTAGCCAGCATGGCTGTGAGTCACTCTATTGTCTGTGCACAAGCAGTGACCTCTGCATTATGAAAGGCTATATGACCTTTTCTGAGCTGTCTCTTCTTTACTGGAATTTATCGTGTTTAAAATAACAAACAGTAATGATTTCTTGATTAGGTATTGCTGTTAGCCTATTGTGCTTTTTGCTAGGTTACATAATGATGTATAATTGGATACAATATTGTAAACACATCTCAATATAACTCTTGCAAAGTGATAACTTTGAGAATTCAAAAAAAGTATTGTGGGTTTTCCACTGTGTTGCATTTTTACTTTTATGCTTGTAAGCTCTATGCTGCAGCATCTTAAAACAAGTGAAATTGTTTAGGGAAACTCAAGGGAGAAGAGACATAATAGTGATTAGTAAAAGAATTTCTTCTCAGGGGACATAATTAAAAGCCCATTGAACTTTCTGGACTCCAAAACATGGCATCCCTCATACTAAAGCTGTAACAAAAGGTTGTTTGTACATTCCTGCAACAAAGTAATTTTAATACATTGCATGAATGTCTGTAACTTGCTTAACCTGACCTCTTTTGATCTTTGTAGCTCCAGCAGAATGGAACCATGCTCATTTGCACAATTTGATGGCAATTCTCTGTAGTTTTACATCCTGTAAAGAGCTGGAGGAAAAGGAAATGGGTGGGTCTCTCTTTCTGCTCATGCTGAAGAGTTGTCTTCTGAGAAAACATCAAGATGCAGAGGTCTAGATCAGGTCTGGTTGTAATAGAGAAGAAGCATTATAAATGTCTCAGTACACACAATCGTAATTCAAATGGACTAAAACACAACTGTAGCAGAAGTTACACATATTACCATGCATGCATATATGTATGAGTCTATATGCATCTTTATATAGATGTAGACAGAATACTCAATCTTCCAAAAAGATCATTAGATTGTATGTTTTCTGTAAGGCAGTCACAAGCAGTCAATTCTTTCTTATAAGCTAGATAAGTAAAGCTATACTGGTAATTTGAGATTCCTTATATATGTATCACTGGAAAGTGAAAAAGAAATCTTTCTTTTACCATCTTCCCCATTTTCAGAAGTTATTCCATTAGGCAACTGAATTTTCAAAATGAGCCGTCATTTTGCTGTGGGATGTTCACTGAGCATTTCTACTGTCATGCAGAATCACATCTATACAAGGTGAAGTAAATGTAGGAATTTTTTTTTTTGACCCCATGGAGTGTTTTTCATTCAGCAACACATAATTCATGAATGGTGCTTTAAAGGAATTAAAGAAATAGCTGCTGTAAAGCTCAGTGAAGTGTTGAAAGCCACATGCTTGAAAAGAGTTCAATGTAATTTAGTGCTCTGTCACACAACTGAAATAAGAAAGAGGAAAAAAAGTTATTTAAATAGCCTCTAAGCTTATTTATATCGGTTTCACTGAACCTCTGGGCTTCTGATGCACCACATTCAGCTGATATGCAATAGAAAACGTTAAGGCTAACTTCACAGATTCAGTCTCAGAGCATTTATGGCTTCAAGTATTTAATTTTTCACCAACTTTTTCTCCTTTTTTTTGTTGTATGACTTTTCAGATCGCAGAATAGCTCATCTTAATGTGTTTCAAATAATTCATTCAGCAGCTGCTTATAAAAACTTTTTTGTTCTTATTATATCTAGATATGACTGTTCCTTGCTTACAGTAAGTCTGCTTTCTTCATGACCAGAGGAATGTCTTAAGATTGGGAAGTATCATCTGTTTAGTGCCTCTTAGTTTTCTTTTTTTAGCTTTGTTTCTCATGTTCTGTGTGGCCTGAATTAAAAGAATCTTTATGGCGATATGGAAAATTGAAGGAAAAAGCATATTATGGCATTGAAATGCCATCTATGTCTGCATGCTTCACTTTTGCAACGCTTTCACAATACACTTAGAAGATTGAGAACTGCTATTTTACTCACTGAATACACAGGAGGCTGAAAAAAATAGACAGAGGACCAAATCCAGAATACTAATTAAGGTTAATTAAGGTGTCATGATATCCACTAATTTTTGTTTAAAGTTAAAAAAAAAAAAGAAAAGAAAAAAAAGAAAAAAACCTGTTTGATTGCCCATTGTATGTGTTTTATCAGGAAAACAAGATACCTGGAGCTGTTATGTCTTAGCCTGCCCATTTAACATATAGGACATATTTGTCTTTTGACAGTAAACAGTAGGTTTTTCATTACCACTGTGCTGAATGTAAAGAATAATTTAAAACTGAAATGTAATATCCTTTCTAGGAAAATTGGAAAATTTCTAGCTAGAAACTATTTATAAATAAGAATATATATGTACAGGACACTTCACAATAATGGAAAGTAAATAACTTCTGTAAATTTGAGATTGAAAACTTTCAGAAGATTTCAGTAAGCAAAAGCGATGGGAAAGCATTTCTAAAGGTTCTGCACCTGCATTTGAGACAAACTGAAACTGGAAAGTTGCAGCAGAATCCAACCTTCCTGCTGAAGGATGTTTCTTCAAATTAGCTTAATTCTGTGTGCTGGATAGCAAGAATGCTTTTGTGTCTCCATGTTGTAATTCAAATGACTGTGACTGAAATAAGGTAGCCATATATAGCATTTTTGTGAAGGAAAAATAAGCAAATGACCTCTTACCAAACTTTATATATGAAATCAATCCTCTCCATTTAACTAACATTGAAAGAAGAATTGATTTTGCAAATTTCTCCTTGAAGCATAACTCTGTCCTGCATGTATATTGTACTAATAGAACTGTGTCTAAGTTCAGAATCAAGAGGTTTTTTCCCAGACATAAAACCTCTACTAATGTGGCTCTTCCTGGGCTCAAATTATTTAAAAAGGCTTGAAATTCAGAATTCCAAGAGATGCCTGCAAGTTTTTGCTGGACTGTTGCTCATTCCCTTCTGCATTTGCTCAGTTTTCTAGCCAAGTATTAATTTAGTCTTTAAACCTAATGGTAGCCAGTCAGTTGGCTTATAAGCAAATTCTTGCAATTTGGTTACTCATACTTGGTGAGGCAGAGCCAGACAGTGTGCAATACTCTGAGAAATATCCTTTTCCCACAAGGAAAGAACAAGTCTGGGGGGAAATGTGCTGATTAACAATGAGCATTGAATTGGCATCAATTAGGCATCTCAGCTGGCAAATCTAGAAGATAATGACAGAGCTAGGAGGAACATAACTCCTCTGGCTTCATAGCCAAGAGGCCAAGGGATAGTTAGTCCTGAGAGATGTCAGCTCAGAGCACACTGAGGTGATGTTGTAAATGTCCTCAGAAAAGGCTGACCATGTCTTTGGAGCAGATAGCACCTTGTCAGTGTCAGGCTGGTTGCTTCATGCACAGAGGTGGGAGGCTTTTATAGCCAGCTGCTGTGGTCATGAGGCAGACAGCTGGGCTACTGTGTGAACTGAGCTTTTGTGATAGCTGTTCATAGAAAGCCGACCTTGTTGCACAAAGTTGCACAAAGTCCTAGAAACTAGGAGAGTAGTTAAAAATTGAGACAGAATTTTTGCAGGGCACAAGAATATGCCTTGTCATATCAAGCACAGGATATGTGCAAAGCTGGTGATAGCATTTCTTCACCACGGGGCTGGAGAAGTATCCCTGTGACATGACCCAGCTTTATTGGGTAACAGATATAGGAAGTGGAAGGGTGAGTTTGTACCTGAGGTGAGCAATGCATATCAAGATGTACAATCTGTGAATGCCTTTGCGGTCCTGAATGAGGTCATTCAGCATGTCTAGATTTTACAGAGTGGGAAGTCCTGCAGGTCATCAGCTTGACTAGGGATTAAGAAGTCTTGACTTTCTCAGGTCATCTTAGAATACATAAGAGGGTGTGGAATACTCACTTTCCTTCCCTACTTTACCCAGAGTCCATAGACCTTTGCCTTTCTATCTCCCCTCAACCTAGTGCCTTCCACAGAAGCTCATCGATTTCTAAAACTCTTCTACTGATCTCGTTCTATAATCACTTGATCTACTTTACTTGACACTCAACTCAAGACTCATCAGAGGATAAGAGACCTTGTGACAGTCTCCACCAAAATAAGAATTCTTTTAAATTCTAATCAAAGCTGAGACATTGAACCTTCCCTCACTTATCACTCATAAGAAAAAGGGATTAGCAGCATTTAGTCTCCAGGGTGACTGAACCATCATTTATTCACAAGCTATGAACTCTGAAAGGAAGAGAAAAAGTAAAAGGATTTTGACTGCAATAGGTAATTTGAAAAATGGGAACAAAAAATCAAGAGTTTCTACCTGTAAATCAGGGTATTTTAAACACCAGGAATAAAAGCTAAAAAGAATTTGCTAAAAGGCTTAAGAAATTATTTCCCAATAAGATAACAGTCGATACGAGCTGAATATTTAGGATTTTAAAATTAATAACTGCTCATGTTTGATTTGCTTAGGATTTCATTTATAATTTAAAATTCATTTTCCCTGTTATAGGAACAATTTACACGATGAGTTCTGAATCTATGCAGATTTTATATTTTGTATAACCTTCTAGATAATTTCTAAGCTAACTTGAGATTTTGAAAGTGCTTTTGGCAAATTTCAAATACAACTTCTAAACTAAAATTTTGAAAAATTTTCTGTACAACTGAAGAAAAGACATATTTGAGGTGAATTTCTGAGTTTTATTTAGATTTAATTCACATCATTCACCGCTTATTTCAAGAGTGATTTATATTTATTTAACTACATTCATTAAAGTGTGTAGATTCAGTCTGTGTTTGCACTTATTTCAGAGTGATAGGGATCTGTCTTAGTAAGCAAGTTCTAAGTGGATAGCAGTCTATTCCAACTTCCATTTTTCTGCATTAGAAAACCTGGATTCACTTTAAAGAGGACGTTGAGGTGCTGAAGCATGTCAAGTTGTCACGGGTTGGCCCTGGCCAGATGCCAGGTACCCGTCAAAGCCACTCACTTACTTCCTTCTGCAGCTGGACAGAGAAAATTTAACAAAGGGTTCCTAGGTTGAATTTAAGGACCAGGAGAGACATCACTCACCAAATACCATCATGGATAAAACAGGCTTAACTTAGAGATATGGAGTGATTTTTTTATTAATAAAATCAGAGCAGGATAATGAGAATTAAAATGAGCTCTTAAAAACCCACCGTGCCCATCCTGCCTTCCAGCTCTACATCTTACCCTGGTGGTGCAAGGAGACAGGGAAAGGGGGCTATGGTCAGTTCACCTCCTGAGGCTGCTCAGGGAGAGGAGTCATTCTCCTGCTGCACCCTGGGGTCTCTCCCATGGATGACTGTTCTCCATGAGCTTCTCCGATGCAACTCCATCCCATGAGCAACAGCTCCCTGTGACCTGCTGCACATGAATCCCTCCCATGGGTCCCAGTCCCCCTCAAACTGCTACAGCATGGATCACTCTTTCACGGGGTGCAGTCCCCCAAGGACAGGCTGCTCCAGCCTGGAGTCAGGGCCCCTCTTTCCATGGATCTCCACTGGATCACAGCTTTCTCCAGGCATCCGTCTGCTTCACCTCCACAGGATGCAGGTGCATCTCTGCAATCCCATGGACCCCCATGGTCTGCAGGGGCAAAACATGGTCTGCACCACAAGCTGCAGGGGAATCTCAGCTCCAGTGCCTGGAGCAGCTACACTCCTCCTTCTCCACTGGTCTCGGTGTCTACACAGTCATCTCTCTCACCTGTTCTCACTCCGCTTTTCTTTTATCCAAATTAAAACTGCCCACAACCTTTGATTTCTTCTTAAATGTGTTTTCACAGAGGCGTTACCATCATCTTTAATTGGCCCAGCCTGGGCCAGCAGCATGTCCATCTTCAGAGCCATCAGGGATTGGCTCTGCCAGACATATTGGAAGCTTCCAGCAGCTTCTCACAGAAACCTCCTCTATGCACCCCCACCAAAACCAGGCCATGCAAATCCAATACAGCAGTGAAAGGCAACAAGGCTCATAAAAGGACTAGAAAACATATCTTATGAGAAAAGGCTGAGAGCTGTGGTTGTTTAGTTTCCAGAAGAAGAGGTTCAGGGGTGACCCAATCATCCTCTGACCCTAGGGATCAGTCTGTTCTGCTGTTCCTGCAGTGGCAGGACAACAGGAAATGGCTATAAGCCATTGGCCGTAAAAGGAGAGATTCAAATTATATATTAGAAAATAATTTTTTCACTGTCAAGGTAGTCAGGCAATTGGAATAGATTTCCTTGGGAAGTGGTGGAGTCCCTATCCCTGGAGATGCTTAAGGACTCTGGATCTGGCACTAGTGATGTGGTTTAGGGGTTACAGTGGCAGTGCCTGGTGGATGGATTTACTGGGTGACCTTAAAGGTTTCTTCCAACCTTGGTATTTCTATGAGTCTGTGTAGCAAAGTGTTTGCTATCATTGAACACACATTTTCCATCCTCTCCAGTGACCAGTTTGTTTTGCTGGTTGCCCCTTTTTTTGTCCATTCTAAGATTTAAGCTCTATGAGCTTAAACAGTGAATGATACCAAGCAGATACATAGAGAAGGAAACATAAGCTATACTGAGGCTGAATAGAAGGTGCCAAGCCACCCCATCACTCCCCTTCTCAGTAGGATGAAGAGGGGAGAAAATAAGATGGAAAAAAATATCACTTAATCCCGGGATAGGCTTGTGTGAACCAGTAAATTATAGGTATTTAGGCTAAGATACTTAGCAAGGTATAGTGTGGGTTTTTCCCTTTCAAGTATAAACTCACCTAAATTGAAGAATAAGACTTTATTTCTAAGCTCCTTAATCACTTTTTCAATACCTTGAGTAAAAGATATAAAAATGTATAGTAGGATTCAGAATTAAAGGCTATTCATAAACATAGCCTATGAATTAAATATGTATTAATAAACTATCAGAAAAAAAAAAATGTAGATTTTTATTTCAACTACTAGGCAGAAAATAAATAATTCTGAAATGATGTTGACATTCCTGTGTTCAGCCTGTAAATTCTGCTAAAATATGATGCCTTCTGAACCGTGTGTTTGCTGTAGTGTGTACAGGACTTCCTATGGCAGTAAGTGCTGGATGGTGTACTGGAGGGGAGCCAGAAACTTTTCTATTGCAGTAATTTTTGCTTTTTTCTTGCACTTAAGCATTACAAGGATTAAGGATTTCTGAAGAGCAGACAGGCAGACAAACCCCAGAAAATCAAAACTCTTTCCCTTTAATGAAATAAACCAAATAGAGTTTTCCCTTTAAAGAAATAAAGTAATATTTGTGGCAGAAGGGAGACCCATTCATTACTGACTTATGTACAAAATCTTGGAGAGGTGCCAACCTATTAGCATAATTAATTAGTTTTCCCACTAATATTCAGTGTTCTTTACCTCTATCCATAGACCACCCATCAATTGGTGGTCTATGGATAATGATTGTTATTCAGGTGTATTTTTTTATTAGTATAATATAAATGGAGTTCTCTCAGACACACATGAGCATTCTGAATGGTATCTTGGACTTTTTCAATGTGTGGTTCATGTTAGACATATTTAAGGGTTCCTAGACTTTTCAATGCTCCGATTAATCCTAATTACATAGCAAAGGTGAAAAACGCATACACATACTCTCTCCATACTCACTATACTTCTAAGTACTTGTTATCACAGTTATTATGTGTAATAATTTTACATGGTTGAGTTTTCCTATTTTCCGGTTACAAAACTCTGCAGGATTCGGTAAGATACAAGTTGTTAAATTATATTAATTTGTTGCTCCTCCAAGAGAAAGAATTATGTAGTCCCAAAATTATTTTGGATAACTAGGTAGTTTTGCAGAAATTTGCAGCATTTGGGGGAAAGTCTTGAAAATTGAACTAAAGTAGTGGAAACAATTGAGAAGTATGTGGAAGTTTTAGTCATTTAAAAAGTGATTCAGCTTTTCTTTCTGTAGGGGAAGTGAATCAAGGCAAAATCTATGCCTACTTTTCAAGCAGAAACTGAACTTCTAGGTATCTGCTGTCAGGGATAAAGCTCATGGTGATGATCACAATATGAAACCCAGATTTTGTTTCTTTTTTGGTAAATTTGCAGAAGTGTTGGTGTATATGTGTCTGACTCTATTTTTGATTGAGCTACTTTTGGGTCTACACTGTAGAGCTGTATAGGATTTCAAGTTTTTAATCATCATTTTTGAATGTGGTACCTGTGAAACAACCCAAAATTCTAAGGTGATAGCAAATAAAATGACAGTTAAAATGACAGTTATACTTGTTATATCTTCCTGGAAACAAATGGGACATAACAGTGGAGACCCATGCACAACTTAAGACTTTTTTTCACTCTTTCACTTTAATTGTTTTGATTTAAGGATACTTTCCTTTAAGTAACAGGACTTGCTGAATATCTTATGCTACTGTTGTATGTTGTACTCCAATGTATAGTAGCAATAGTTATACTGAAATCTTGTAATTTGTTTTGAAGTATGATTGAAATGTTAATTTCAGAAGTCTTCTTTTGCCTTTGATTTATAGCTAGATTTTAATCCTTGACTACAACATACCTTATCTATATTTGTTCTGTGCCCCTCTAGCTACATTTTCCCTTTTTATTAATGCTTCCCTGTAAGTACAGTGTTTGAAATCAAAGTAGAAATGTGATAAGGAAGAAGGTCATACATAGCAAAGGTATGTAAAGTGGTAAGACTATTTTCAGAACACTGTATGAACTGACACTGCTATGCGAGGTAAACTTGCATAGTTTGCCTTTATTTACAAGCACTGATTTTGATTTTTTCTCTTTACTGCTAAATTTAGTTATGCTAATTTTATTATATGAACTTAAATTCCATAAATTGAAAACTTGATTTAGATTTCATCTTTTTTCCTTTCTTTTAAGACCCCAAATTGTCTCCCAGGATGGCATCCTAGAGTAAGTGGTCATTCTGACATATTTCCCAATCACACCTCCTCAGCAGTCCAAATGCATTTAAAAGCACTACATTATAGTTTTGTTGTCCTACAGCTCTTGATAACCTTTAAAATGCACTGTGATAGGAATCTTTTCTAGGGGTATGCAAGCATAGGCACATCTGTTACTTAATGCCCTTGTTTTTTCAGTTACTCATTCATGAACATCAGCTCCCATATCCTGTACATAGAATTTTTGACTTTTTGCTGCCAGATATTGTATGACTAAATACTGATAGAGAAAAAGATTAATAAGTTCACCAAGAATAGTGTCATTCTTCTTCCTTAAGCAGGTTCAGGAAAATCTCCCACTGGTTTCAGTTACTGGAAAATGGAAAGTTAAATTCCTTATGAAAATTAGATTCCATATGAAAAATGTAATGAAGGTGATATTGTGTGGGGTTTATTGTTTCTTGATGTGCTTTTATTTCAGATATCAACTCTAGAAACATTGATAGGCTTGGAAGTAGAATCTAGCTGAACACGTCTTATGACTGACATTTAATTAACAGATTTGTCGATATGGATTTCAGAGTACATTTCTACATTCTGTTCCCTACACAGAAAGCTTACTAAAGGTGCCAAGAAATTTACAGACCCATAGGAACACTTGGTTTTACTGACAGGAATGAGGCCCAGGCAGCAGATTTTAACACTTTAACAGCCCAGACACTTATTAGATTCTTGACTCTCTAACAGGGCTGTTTCATAATAGATGAGCACAATATGGTACCCTTAGTGGAACAGGACAACTCGCTGCTGCTAGAAAAGAGAGATGTTAGAGAATTTCAGTTTTCAGGACATGTCATTTCTGTTTGTTGTTCTTGTTACTAAAGTCACACTGGATTGGACTTCTTATTTGGTAGGAAAAAATATGTATGTGTAGAGTCTGTAACATTCATTTTCCAGACAGTAGGAAGCACACAAACTCTTTAGGTTTTAGGCTAAGCCTATGCAATTCAGAATTATGGAAACTGCAGCTGCATTTATTAAGTCTTTAATGCCTGTGGGACTAATCCAGCCTAGGAGAAGCATCAGCTGTATTTTTTCCCTTTTGCAGAAAGTACATTATGGCATCAAAATGCTATAACTTTCACTTGGAGCCAAACCTTAACACCTATATCCTTGTGAAAGGATGAGTTTGTAGGCATCTTCCTTGAATGAATTTTGTTCAATATGAAGCAATTTCCTGAAGTGTCATCTGCATTGTGTGTGTTGGGTTTCCATATTTTTCAAAATTATATCTGTAATTTCCTCATTTAGCTCAGCCATCATCCTTTATTTCTATGTCATCTACCAACTGCCTTTGGAACAGGCATCTTTGTCTTTGCATTGACCAAAAAAAATGTTGTCAAATGAGGCACGTGCTTTCAAAGGGAAGTTAAGTACGTCACCTAGTTTGAAATGTGAAAGCCATGTTGTGCTTGTTCTTCACTGTCATTATGTAAAGATGTAGCATCTGGAGCATAAGAAAAAGTCAGGAGATGCTGCAATAGAAAGTGTCAGAACAAGTCAGTCCTTGTGCTCTCCCTCTGCCTGGCAAATTTGTATAAAGTAGAGGTTTAAATAGGAAAAACTTTAAATTGTGGAACTCTTGAAGTGATGCATTGTATTTCTCTTGAAAGCTTTTACATGTACAGGCAATTGGAAATGACTCCCTGAAACACGAGAACAACTTTAATAACTGTCAAGTGTCAGTGAAGTAGACACATAAACAGAAGAAATGTCACAGTCCATCAGCTTTTCTTTACTTCTCTTATTCACTTCCCTTTGCTTAGTGACCTAGGCATATATAAAGAATCTGTGCGTCAGTTCTGCACTTCATCTGCTGCAGAAAAATGTTGGTACATCTGCTTTGCACTTTTCCTTCTGCACAGCTCCTGCCTAGCACTCAAATTGGATTTTCATTTTAAAACTTAAGAATAATCTGTCCTTGAGAAATGATTATGGTAAAAAAAGTGATGCTGTGGTATTTCAGATTTATTTGCCTTCAGTGATTTCTGTAGTGAATCTGCTCACTGCACATCCAAACCCAAAAGCTTTTTAGCTGTTGTGCAGGCAAACTCAATTTGGTACCTGAAAGTAATGCCAGGGGCTTGATTACCCGTCTCCACCAATTTTATCAATGGAAAATGTGATTTTTGGTGACAGTTTAACACTGTAACACCAGAGAGAGATCAGAGGCACACTTTCATTTCAAACATCTGAGAAAAACAGAAAAGTAAGTCACATCAGAAACACAGGCCATGCATACCCTGTCTAGATTTACGGGGACAACGAATTAATTTGCTTCATACAATAGCAAGGACTGCAGAATTTTATTTTGAGCATAGGAAAATTACTTGGGGGGCGGGGGGGGTAAGTCAAACTTATTTGTCAAGAATAAATTTCAACTTTAAAAAGAGGCAATAGAAATATAACTGCATTATTCTAATCAATAAGTAAACTGAGAAAGCTCTTTTTTTTGGTACTTAATCTGTTTCTACAACAGTCTGATTTGTTTTCACTGGATGTTTTGCTCCATCCTTTGAGAAACAGTCAACAGCAGGATTTCCCGAAGGATCTGCACTCAGAGGGAGAATAGTTAGTCCCATGTTTTCTAGAGATTAAAAGAGAGAACATATTTCTAGTGAATGTTTAGTGCTTATTTCCATTAAAATGAATAAAAGAGAATTTCAGCTCCTCTGCAGAAGATACTGATAGTCTCCCACTGCTATTCCAGCAGTCTGAACTCCTGGCTCAGCATTTTAGAGTCCTGGAGACTCCATTTGTTTCAATTCCAATTTCTGACAGTCTATTAGAGACAGTAAGGTGATATTTATTTCTCTTCTAAAGGTGAAGAAAAGGAAGAGTTTCATCAGCAATCTAAGCAAATATAAATTTTCTTATTATATATAGAACGTATATACTGAATATCTATAAATCATGAAGGAGCTAGTTTGTTAGGGACTAGGGAAGGGATAATCTCCTTTAAAATAAGGTAAGACAGGCCCTTAAGAGAAATATAATACTGCTTCTTTTTAAAACATGGCAAGGTCTTTTGGTACTTCAGAATAGTAGGAAGACTGGAAAGTAAGTTACAATTGTCTTTCATGTGATTCCAATTTCAGGGCTGTGGATTTTTTATATTCTTTCTCTTTGTAAATACTATGCAAGTCTAGACAATAGAAAAGGCAGACTTTCTCACAATTCAAAGGTGTAATCCTTGGAGTTTAAGATAGCTACTTTTTAATTTTCTTGTTCTGTTCGTATATCAGATATTGTGAGGAAATGTTTTGTAACTTTGCAAGAATAACTCATAAATTTAAATATTCTTACCTATGGGTCAGGAGGAAGGTGGTAGAAAAAGCAAGGAAGTTTTCGCTTATTTGAAGCCAGTTTTAAGGAATCACAGAAACATGAGGGAAGATGATGTGGTAATAGAAACTCAAATCTGAAGTACAAGATAGACCAATGTTATGCAAATTTTTTTCAGGATTAAAATTAATTCAATTTTTATAGTGTAATAAACATTACATATATCTCTGTGCTTGTCTTTATGCCCCCCTTGTATTTTTCCACTCACAGAAGAGACCATAAGCTTAAAAAAGAGTTTGAGGGTAGCCAGGTTTGGTTATAGTTTCTTCTAACCAAAATTCAATGTATTTTGTGTTGGAAATTAATTTCCTCAGAAAAATAGCAAAAAGGAGAAATATTGTGTTGGGCAATGAAAGTTGTGTAGATCTTGGGAGAGAACTGTTGAGACTTCTGGGTGCCAAACACTCTAATGAAGGAGAGGCCTTTAAATTAAAGAAAATCCTGTTTCCTTTCTATGTCAGCAGGGTATTTGGTAGTTTTTGACATAAAGAGTGCTTAAATGTAGTGGTTTGGACAGAATAGGTTTATGCAATACATATATATATATATTAGCTGTTCCCCGACTTACTGTGTATTTGCCAAGGTGGATCCTTGTTTTTTGCTAACACATGACTATCCAAATTGCAATGCATTTTGTTCCTAGAAATAATTATTCCAATCTATTGGAGGCTTGTTTTTTATTCCTTAGTTTAGTTTGTCTATTTTTGAATAAGATATATTTTCCCAGCTAGAATTCTCTTTGCTGCTCTCTGAAGTTTCAATACCATTCCCTCAAAACAGTTTCAGGAAATCTTCCCTCCTTCCAAAGATCTGATTTGGATTACTCTTCAGAAAGAAACATAACAGAGGCCACAGAAATAAAACACTCTGTAATCCATACTGGTACAGCTCTTATATCAAAGTAGACAATTAAACCTGTATTTTAAACAAAGTTGATAAGAAGTCACATTGCTCTTGAAAGTCTGAGAAGCTGTGTAAGCAATGCCAGGAATCATATGAAATCTTGTGGAGGAGCTTCTTCTATATAATCTGGGGAAAAATTTCATTTACTGAGTTCTAATTTTTAACTTTGGAAGACAGAAAAAACCCGATTCCTTCAAAATTCTTCTTGAAAAACTAGGAATAAGATTTATCTCCTTGTAAAGTTTTTCAGCCCTCGACTGAAGTACCCATTCTCTTTAGTAGTACCTTTAGGTATATTAAGAAATCAGGAAGTCGAAAATATACTTAGATGTATTATTAACATTTCTGTTTATTTCCTAGAAATTATTTACCTGTTATGGTTTATTGATTCAATTTCATTTCATAGTGAAAACATTTCTCGTGGATATGAAGCGGAACATTCTTACATCTTATTAATTTCAGATATAACATTATGTATAGGTAGTAAATTATTTTCTCCCCTCTCTTCCCCACTTTCCCTGGAAAAATCCACTCTACAGGGCATTTAAAAATGAGGAAGATACAGAGGTTGCCTCAAGAGTTTTACATAGCAGATTGTCTGAGTATGATTAGATTGGGGTGAACACTGAGCATGAAAACCTGCTGATATTGTCAGCATGACAACAAGATGCTTTAAAAAGTGCCTACTTCAGTTGCCTTTTTATGATGCAGTTACCTCTATAGAATAGTCTGAGAGCACACTGGGCAGGGGTTTGAATTTTATTCAATTGGGATGAAATTTTCTGCGTCGGTCTCATATAATTTCAAATTAAATTTGGGAAAAAATGTACTTTATTGTTCTTTATTAAAACATCCTCTTGAAGTCAAATGAAGCTTACTTAGATGCTCTTGGAAGATTGTTGTTTTCCCCCTTGCACTGCTGAAACTCTTCATTCTCTTCTAAGGTCTTCAGAAGTTTTTAATTACAATATTATACTGACCTTACAAGGTGAAAATGAAAATTCATTCATCTACTTTCAAAAGCTCTAAAGTCTGTACCCCCACAACAGCAATATTTTATATTATGTGGAATCAATAACTAAATGTGTCAGCACATGCTGATGCTTAATTTTGAAGAAATAGGACAAATCTTTTCATAATTAATCTTCTTTTATGCTGAAAAGAGAGAGGATAAATCATGTTTGACTGGAATAGACCAATCTATTCCCAATATGGAGCACTTCTTGCCAAATGAATGGTCCATCAGAATTAATTATATCTTTAGAATATGTTTTAAGATTATTTGAATGATCTCATATTACAAAACCTGCTGTTGACAGAAGACAACAACCAGACCATGTCCATCTGTGGACCAGGGACCTTTCTGTGCTTACACTTAACCTCAGATCACCACATATGGATATAAAACTTGCTCAGTCTGAGTAATTGAATAGTCAGATTTTAATAGATTCTTAGTGACCCTCATCAAGAGGGGAAGTGGGAGGTGGTTCTGATGGCCAGCACTAGAGGAATGAAGCAGAATTCTGCTCTGCTTTTTCTATATAATGATTTAGAGTTTGTCACAAAAATGTCATAGAATATCATTTAGTAGGTAATTTTGAGGAAGAATTTTCAGCGTGTTCAGTCTGTACATTGCTCTGTCTCTGTGTTTTGTATTAATAGACATTTAGGAAGCGCCTGAACACATTTAAATGTTTCATGAGATGCTGCCTTATGACCCAGTGTTGTACAAGCTGTCATCACTCTCCCTGGTATTGTGTGTGTCTAAGGAAACAATCCTATAGAATTAGTTGCTTTTTCTCATCCTTATTCCTCCAGGAACCTGGAGCTGACAAGTTTGGATCAAATACAACAGGGTAGATGCCTCAAAGATTGATATTTCTGCAGGTTTTGATGAAGTCAATGGTGAATAGAGGGAGGAGTCCTAGATCAGTGTTCCATGGAGGCAAAGGCTGATGTCTAAGCCATGTGGACACCTGCTTTGCTGGGCACAGCACCAGTTCAGGTAGGGTGAGATACATGACTTGTAATCTTCCGGCCTGTGGGAAGAAACATAGGACATGTGGAAAGGAGACAGAAAAGAGCACAGGTATTGAAATGGCTGCAGTGGCAACAGGTTTTAAATGAGAGATGAATTTTCTACAACAAGAAAAGTGAGCAAGGCATTAAATGGCAATCTGACTAAAGAGCTTTTACTCTGTTTTCTCTCTGTTCACTGAATTTCTCTTTTATTTTGTACTTCATATTTTCAAGAGTGTGAAAGGGATAAAAGTAAAAATTTACCACCCTGAAGTTTTAACAAATTATTTAGAACAATTTGCACAGAAGACTGAAAAATTGCTTTAGCTGCTTTTATATTGGTCTAGTTTTATCTATATGCATTCAAGTTTCCTTTCATTTCTCTTCCCATCCAGCCCCCAAAGTACAGAAAATATTTTTTGATATTTTATTTTAGCCCTACATCTTCACTTGTAGTTTGTCTTGTGAGAACTAGCTAAATCTATGAAAACCTGAAAACATTTAGCAGATATATCAGAGAAAATAGATAATTCACTTCTGGAATTGACATGGCATCATACTGTGTATATTTCTGGTTGCATGGGGGAAAGGCTGACTCTTATGGGAAGGGAAAACCATTTAGTTTCCTTTCTAAGACCACAGTAATGGAAAGCTAGCATTACCTATTTTAAGAGTTACCTCATGGGAATTACCCATGTGATTGTGATTTATCTCTGGACCTACAGAGAGCACACTGGATGGAAAGCAGTAGCCTTTTTTCATGTAGATATTTTTATTTCACATAGATATTTTATCTTGTGCCCTTGGACCTTCTCAGAAACACAAGATAGATTTACATGTTCTTCTAAAGTTGTTCATCATCTGGGTTTGACTTGCACATCCAGAAAGGGTGGGACACAAGCTCCTGAAATCATGCAGTCAACTTGTGTGCTTTAGACAAACATGCACCTGACAATTTCTTAGACAGAAACTTAAATTATTTCAATATTTCTATAGTAATTGATTACTGAATGTTTTTGTAGACTAATGAGAGGAGGATTAGAGCCTCTTGCCACATAAATTGACAGGTACAAGGTGGCTCTATACATCAGTAAGTGAGGTCTTCTCTAAAAGATAACTCTCAACATTTGGTTCCCTGTGATGTAACCAAACCTCCTAGACTACCTGGACACCTTTCGAGCCGCTGAGAACATCAGCATGACATTGTGGTTAATCCAGTGCTGGCAATGGATTTTGCAGACTGTTCCTAAGCCAGGATCCTAAGCAGACCTTCCACTGCACATGCCAAAATAATTTTGCTGATCACCTGTCCACTTTCAGGTCTGTTATTCACAGCCATGCCTCATTTACATAATTAATACATCAAACCAGATTTGTCTCTTTCTGAGAAGGTTAAATGCTCCATACAAAGAAGATATGTGGAAAGCCAAAACTATATAAGCTCAACATACTCTAATTATCTATTTAAATATATTCAGGTATGAAGCATTCCATGTGGAAAATACTTTTAGAGATGGGAAAATTGTGTGCCTCTTTCTACTGTATAATAAACCAGGTCAATGCAGAGTAATGCTGTTCTTTTTGGATGGTAGTCAAATGATTTACATGCAAGGAATAGAATATTAGACAGTGATTTGTTTTAATGGAACCTACAATAACTTTAGCCACATAGATATTGAAATCATTTTTGGACTCCTATCAAGTCCATCCATCTTCAATGTCTGCCCTTCATTTTCTTTTCATTTGATGCCTATTGCATTAAAAACTGAAAAACAAGTATTTTCTTTAAATATAGCCATTTTCCAAGAGAAAATTTATTCTGACAGCAGCTGAGAATTATTGACTATCCATAGGTTGTTAGATATCCTTTCTGAGTAGCTGTTCTTCAAGCAATTATTTCTTTTATCTATTCATGTAGAGTTTCACTATTTGAAAATTTAAAGGGGCAGTTATTTCATATTATGTTTCTTATGACTAGCTTATATGCTTGGCAAATTCCCTATCAATTCAAGATCAGTTCAATTTTTCTATTTTTATTGCATTCATAGGAAAACCAAAACAAAACATGAGAACAAATCATTGATTTGACCCAAAATTTAGAATCTAACTCTTTAGCAGAGAGAGATGAAAAAAATATCTAAAAATTGAAAATGCAAATATGCTGTATGAAAGTAATCTTTTACTAGTATCTGTGTCTGTGTTTTGTGGAAGTGGTGTTGGAGGAGCAAGTGGAAACTCCTTTCTCCCGTGGGAGAATATTTTTAATAGTAATGAGAAAACGTCATATAATTTTCTGGTTTTATGCTTACCGCTTGTTGCAAGATGAGGCAAAGTTAGTATTAGCCATGATTCAATAGAAAAGATTTGAAGAAGTATAAATCAAAATACACAGACAGCAGTATGTGTAGATATTTTGACTGGCAGATAAAATTGCAAATTTTTTGAGAATTTTGCATGTAGGCCTGCATGTGCATTATTTCAAACTTTTCTAAGGATTTTTAATGAGCTGTTTGATGGAATGGAAATTCACTGTACATAAAACACCATCCCAAAAAATAAAACGGCACATGCAATACATTTGTACAATTTGTAAAAAAAAAACTTTCTTGAGATGAGCCAAAATGCTAGTGAAGCACATGGGTTGTAATAGCAGTTATTGTTGCATTCCAGTGACAAGGTAGGGTTACCTTGTCAACTTCATGTCAACAATAAGATCACTTCCATGTGATAGAATAGGAGTCAGATTCTGCCACACAATACATCCTCCAGAGCAGGCAATATCTCTACATCATACAAACATTTTTTTATGCACCCTGTAGTTGTAATATCAAATAAAGGACAACAGCAGTGGCATACCATGAGCCCCTGGTCACCAGGTTAATCTTGTGAATAAAATGAAAATGAAACTGATAAAGGAAGAATGGAATTTCAATGCAGAAAAGGCCAGAAAAAATGAAGCAAATGCGAAACTATAAGAACAGATATACATAGTCAAATTTAAGACCTCCCCCATCCCAGCATTCCATTTCTAGTGATAAGTGAAAATAGTTTTTCAAGATGAATATAGATTCTAAACAATTGTACACAATTCTTCTCTGATACATTTGCCCAGCCTCTAAGAAGTTGCAATTTAGGAAGACTATGAGTTGGAGACTTGCCTTATTTTTCAGCAACCCACAGTGGATTTCTTTTCAATAACTCTTTTCAGTCCTGCTTTGAGCGAGGTAAACCTATGATCAGCCACAACATGTAGTGAGAAGGCTTTCTCACTAGTAAGGTCATTCTCATATTGTGGAAACAATCACTTCCTTTATTTGCTTTGTACTTGTTAAGTACAAATTGTATACGCTGGCTCCTAGTTAGGCTTCATGAAGTTATACCAGTATTTTGACTTGATGAGTATACAGAGATTTCAAAACATAAAACATATTAATTATTATCTTTTGTTATGCTTTAAAATAATTCAGACAACAAAAATCATGTGTGATGTGGAAGTCTTTGCCAATATCACACTACCTTCCAAATCTCCTCTGTCCCATATTTTCCAGACTATGTTTCTTTGAGAAGTCAGATGAAAGACTTGAAGCAAAATTGTTTGTTTGCGGCATGCTTCTCTAGACAAAATCATTATTCACTACTTATCATTATTCAGTAAGAGAAGTAATTATTTTTTTCTTTACAGAATACTTATAAAAACTACAAAAGCAGGTTGAAAAGTCTGTCTGATCACAATAATTCAAACCCAAACCAGCTACATACCTGCCAGTTTTCTTTGATACTAAGTAACTTAAATTTAATTGGTTTGTTTGTTAACTGCTGCTGATTAAATAAAATACTTCAAATGCTAAGGCATTGCTCCAGAATATATATATTCCTTAATGAGAAAAATTTGGTATCTTCCTGTAGAGACTTATAGGGTAGATGTAGAGAGATGAAGTACATGAAAAGCCAAGCTTTGGGTACAAAGCAACATCTTGTTTTTGTTGTTCTTTCAGTCATTCTTGATAAATCCTGTTTTCCGGACTTCTTGATGTTTCTTGTTAATTTATCATCTTCATTTGCTTACCTCAGCTTTCTCTTAACACTGCATCAGTGGTTGATCTTCCTGTAAAAGTGGTGTGACAAAGGTATTTCTTCCCTGATCATTCAGAAAGATTTGAAACATTTTCCAAGCTGAGTAAGTGGCAAGATGAATGACCTCCCAATGGTCACATAAAACACATTGCTTTACTGACTCAATAACTAACTTAAACAAGTAAACTTCCAAACCTCACTTCCGTGACAGTGCCAGCTTTGTCTGAGATTGAGCACCCAGCTCTTCACTGCTTACATTTTGCCGCTTTCACAGCATTGATATTCAGATGGTGGAAAAAAGTACACTTAGAACCACATAGCTTTTTTGTGTTTCCAATCACACTGTGTCAAATTTATATGAAATAATAGTGTATCATCAAACGATTTACTTACAGATTTAGTATTTTAATAAAATGCAGTAATAAATAATACAGCAAATTACAAGTTCTAGCACAGGGCATTATAAAATAAGAAAATACTTTGAATATATTGGAACATAACCCAGAGTTATATGCTAATGTCAAAGCTTAAGTGCTATTCATTTTTTTAAGCTATAGTGGAGGTCCAGTCATACGGTATGTTGTAGAAAGAGCCCCACACAGAATTCCAGTTCATTCCAGGAACTGCATGGTTTTGTCCAGTCTTTGAAAAATCACTCAAAGAGAAAAAATAAAAGGAGATGAAATCTATGTTGAAATCATGCTTTTATGAAATGCTGTGATAAACTTCCTTTGACTATAGATATAGCATTAATATTGTTTCGTTTTAGTCCCCACTGAATAAAGAATGAACCTCAGCAGTATCATCCTTGTTCTACAAACCTTAGAGTCTGCTTAATTAAAAACTCCTCATTAAATTCACTGTCTAAAACTATTTCTCAGTGAACTGGTTTTGCTTGTTTGTCAAAATTCCAGTCTCAAAAATCTGTATCATTTTCTGCTAAGTAAGGACTACTCAGGTTAGTGTTTTTAATGATGGCTATAACTGCCTGTGAAGTTCTCCAAATGTCAGAATTAATTCCTCTTATCAGTATATAAAATAAAATCCAAAAGCAATTAAGATACACTGAAGATTTCTTTTTCACCACTCTAAGAAATCTCATGTAGAAAATAACTACTTCTGCTGATCCATTGCTTCCTAGCAGAGAATAATGGGATATATATGTGATAGCCAGCAGTGAGCTCATTTATCAGAGCAGAAAAGTCTTAGTTTAGTTAACACTGCTGAGCTTTGTCTGCAATGAAAACTTAACCAGGGCTGACAGTGTTTGTGAGAAGTGTATGTAATAGAAATGGTGCTAAAAATAGTTCAGCTGCAAAAAAAGATGGGGTAAAATACATTGTACACATATCTAAAATTCCTTCTTGATGTCCAAAGCAAGTACATTTTAGTTCACAGGCTCAATATATGAAGATGTGGTCCACATCATGAAGACTTTTTGAAGACTTACTGCTATTTTAAAAATGCTGAATAAAATTTTGCAAAGAAATTGTTCTTACAGCTTTCTTGATCACTAAATAAGATTTAATGAAAAATTATATTCTGGCTGATTTTTGAAAAAGAATGGGGGGCAAATCTTCCTTTTATCTGCTTCATTTTGCAGATTCAGAGTGAATTTTCTTACGAAATAATCTCTTTTACAGAAGTTTTTTGGAACAGAAAAATTACTCTGCTTTTGCATTTGCCCTTCTACTGGTTTTACACAGTTGTAAAACCTCTGAAGAAGAACTCTATCCCATGTAATTGGTGCTTACTTTCTTGTTTCTGAAAATGAAAAGCACTTTAGACATTGAAGAAGTAATACTGTAATATTTGCCCTAATATTCACTGAATAAAAGGATTTGAAATTTCTTCTGTCTTGCCAGGTCTGTAAGTGCAAGGGGTTTTGATTCATTTGCATCTTGCTTACATTTGCTCTTAGGAAAAACAAAACCCACAAAAATCCCAAAACAAACCAAAAAAGCCATGGTCAAATCACAGTAAAAATCTGAGTTCAGTAAGGCTGAATACTCCAAAGCTGAAGGGCACAGCTGTGATGCACGGTCTGTCACCTGCATTGCTGTGTCTGATGGCTGAGGAGCATCACAGCAGCTAGAGAAGGCAAGCATTGCATCCCTAACCCCTGGTGTGCAGACTGTATAGCTTTTGTCGTCATCTGCATATGGAAGAGAGGGAGGTGAAAACATTGCCACACCTGACATTAAGAACTGAATCCATTTAACAAGCATTTTTACTCAAATCACCATTTCAAAACAAAATTATTTGCTGGCTGGTATGAAACTTGCACTATTTCCTATCAATCCTGTACTTTCAGTTGGCTTCCCTGAAGTACATGTGCAGATGAGTATGTACAATTCCTTTCTAACCTTGGGTCTTAATCTGCCATTTTTCATTTTGAAAGCTGAATTCACTGAAAACAATTTGGTAAACCAATGGCTCATGTATTATTTAGAGTTCAAATGGTAAAAATCTGATCCTGGATTTAATGTATGCTATATTAAAGTGATTCTAAAAAGCTTTTATCATTTTCCTGTAATTCTGAGTAGAACTCTGCTTGCTTGCTTTTTGCAATTCAACTTGTTTTTTAGGCTTCCTATGGGTTCCCTCATTTTCAGTAATGCTGCTGAAATAACAGTAACCAGGTTTTTTGTGGGGTTTTTTTTTGCTTTTTTGTTTTTTGTTTTTGTTTTTTTTTTTTTTTGCTATTCCAACCATAGTAAAACAGCTTCTGTATGATTATATATGCCAGGTTCAAAACAAAGATCAAATGCTTTATCCACCAGTACTTCAGAAGAACTTTGCTTTATGGAGCCCTTCCTTTCTCCTCTTTTAACATTTTGAAGTCATTAGATTTAAGATTCCTTTGAGAATCAGTAGCTCAGTCTGGAGAGAGAACAGGAATGTAAAAGCAGCAGCAGTGTGGAACACTTCTCTTTTGCAGAGGGGTGAGACCATGGCATTGGCTAGTCTAGTGCCGAGAGGTTATTGATGTAGAAGTGGTGTTAGAGGCGTGAGATGCCAATCACAAAGTGAGTGAACTTCAGAAAAATATGGAACAGATAACAGGCAAAAACAGCCTTTCAAGAGAGTGACTGCACAGTGATCAGAATCACAGAAGAGAATACAGGGAGAGTTTCCCAAATGAGGGATGATGTTTGACTGCTTAGTAAAGGCCTGAGGCAGCCAGCCCCAGGTGCCTAATGGAAACATTTTTTCTATGGAGAGTTATGCCTTTCACAGTGTTTTTAACAGAAGTCGGCTGTGTCTTTCAATCCATGAAACAAAAGTTTTTCACTTATTGATGGTTTTCCTAGGCTTTCCATCCTTGCACTAGTGCATCTAACAGGATGATGTATATGTCTTGACTGTAAGATGAAAGAAATAAAAGTCCTGTAGGTTTGAAATTCACTATTCAGTCAATAATTGATCAATTGACTAATCAGTATTCTCATCACATAAAAGGGAGATGCACAGTTAAAAAAGTAACAAGTTAGAAGAGGAATCCAATTTCAATCCGTTCAGTCCAGTCAGCTAGTTGAAGGGGACTTTTCCTCCACTTTAACAAAATGGGAAGGTTGTCTCTTAGTTCTTCCAAGGGAAAGAAAAGGAATTAAATATTTTCAAGTAAGAGGACATGCTCTAGAAAAGAAAAAAACAGTATGATGACTCAAAGTTGAATTTAAGAGTCAATTTTGTTCGCAACTTGAAGCCAGGAGGAAGAAAACTTTTACTTTATTGCTTTCTATATCTGAATTTTAAAAAAATAAAGATCAGGGGGTTGGAACAAAATGGGAAGCAAACCACTAAGAAGTTGGGGTAAATCACAGCTACATTTTATCTCCCTTTACCTCTACCTTATTTCTGTATGTAATGACTTTTTTATTCAAAATTCAGCTAGGCAATGTTCAGAATTGTTTCAGTTTTTATTCTCTAATTGGTGTATTTTGATGGTGGACTTGCCATCATCAAAATACAGCCGCATGTTTATGATATATGTTCATGTCGTTGGAAAGGGTTGAGAAGTTAATCTAATGAGAAGTGCATATTTACTTGGGTTCTTTCATTTTATTTGCCAGAAACACTACCATGGTCTGTAGCTACTAAATACAAATTCCATTTCCCACTTCATCTTACTTATATATAATGTATTCTTAAGACAGCATATTTATATTAAAGGAGTGATGAGTCATGAAGTTGGACAGGAAAAGCTATGTATTGACTTTTCTTCATTTTCTGTGGAATTCGTAAACTAAATTAAAGTTCTTCAATTTGGAGGTTTGGAGGTTTTTATCTTATTTCTAGTATATTGATCAAAGAGTTCATGGATTTATTTTATGAAGCCTGTAAAACAAACATTGCCTGTGGTCCCTGTCCATATTCTACATTCTACTTTTACCTCTTAGTCTAAGTGCCTAATGGATGGCAGATGCTATTGTGGGAAAACTTGAGACTATAAACAGCAGGTACTCAACTGCTCATGACCAAAATGCAGTGCCTCTGAAATTTTCATCCTTTGCACTCTTATACATATGACTCATGATTAATTTGTGTAGTGATTTTAATTTTATGAGGAAGAGATAGAAAGTATTTATGCATTTCCTGTCATGCTTCAGGTAGACACATGATTAAAACCTCATAATCAAGAAATATTTTTTCACATTCATAGAGTGCTTGTCCTGCTACTCAGGACCCATTTTTAATTAAAAATCTGAGCTCTGGTATATATGCAAATATCACTATGTTAACAATAATCACCATAAAAACATGAAAGACTCACCCACTGTCTTGATAAAGCAGTAGAGAAGGAAAGCAGTGGGACATCTTACACCTTCCTTAGCTTCACAAAATGAATTGTAATGTACACAGTATAACATGAGGTTTTCACAAGGTTAGCCCTCCCAGGGTGATTTGCTGTCTGAACATGAAGGAAAGTGTAAGGCAGAAATGGGAAACTTTAACTCTTTCTTACTATTCTGCAGGAAAACATTAATATTTTACAGCTGATAATGTAAATCAGATATGGTACTTCATTAAGAGCAGTTCAGTACTAAAAAAATACAGAATTTTTACTTTTTGAAATGTGGTAAAAATATGGTAAAAAATAACAAAATGCCATATAAGAGTATAACAAATTTCTTCATAACCTGCGCTCTGCTTCATACTGAAACCTTTTGTTTGAGTGGTGGAGAGTGGGTAAGAGGCTCTTTCTAGTTCCTATTGTTAGGAGGATTAATATAAGAAAGCCACACTTATATTGCAAGATTATGGAACTTTATATGAAGAATCAAGGTCTCCACAATTTGGACTTTTCTGATGATCAGAACTCACTGTACCAACACTCCAGTATATGTTAAGAAGAATCCCTGCATAGTCTTTACAAACCACTAGCATAGGTAAATGTAGCTTTGTGTCGGTCCAGACACAATTTTTTGGTCATCCATCCTTTATTTATACAGATGGTTATTTATTTATATTCATTTATATGTATACCTTGTTATTGTATATCTTGTTAATGGTTCATTCTGCAGATTGTGTTTTTACAAAATATATTGTTGT
This sequence comes from Urocynchramus pylzowi, assembly GCA_013397555.1. Lineage (NCBI taxonomy): Eukaryota > Metazoa > Chordata > Aves > Passeriformes > Fringillidae > Urocynchramus > Urocynchramus pylzowi. Next base: position 25,673 of record VZRH01001839.1, read on the forward strand.
GAATCCAGCCATTACATATGGAGAATATACTTGACTAGCATGGGTGCCTTGTAACTGTATGGCTTTTTGACATAGCAGGGAAATTAAGTAGAGGTGAAGTTGGCCATAGCTGTACTGCATTGCCAATTCTTCTCATTCCAAAGTAAGTGCCAGTGGAATCTTTTTGGGATCCATTGCAGCCACACTACATACATATGGAGAACGTCTGCATGAAAGCTTTGTCTTCGTCTCTCTCTGAATGCCCCTCTCAGAATGCTGAAATAATTGTACAATTGAACAAATGAGCAGGTACGGATTACCTGAGAAATATTAGAAAGTAGTAGCAATGAACAAGGCATAGGGAAAAATCTCTTAGTTTTTATTTCTATAGATTATAACAGCATGGTAAATATTCATACTTATAAGTATATGGGTTGGTCCAAGCAGCCCAGAAAACATGCAGTTTTCTGTATGGTTGTTTTTTTGTACCAGATCGTGTTGGTACTTAACTGCTATGTCTTAAGTCCTTCCTTCTTTTCTTTCCATAGATGAAAAAAAGATGAGGTCTCTTGCTCATTCTCATTTCAAAACTGCTCTCCAGTTAGCAAAACAGATGTTCAATTTAAATAGGCTTCAGGTAATATGGACATTTCTGCCTTTCCTTAGTGAATCCATCGTAACCAAATTACATATGCATAAATGCAGCCTAAGTCCTTCAAGGACATACTAATTAGCTGTGTCATTTTGGATTCACTCTTTGGAATAAATATGCCCCTGTGGCTGTTTGAAGCATTTAGATTCACAGAATCTATTTGAAAATAGTGATTTTATATATATTAGCTGTATATTGCTCTGTACACAGAAAGAAAAAGGGACAAGAAGATAGTTATTCACTAAGGTGTAAAATAAGTTGACTTATTGCACAACGGTATATCCTTTTTACATATATAAAAGATGAGACTCTGATCAATCGTCTCTACTACTCTAATTTATTCACAGTGACATAGTTTAGCTAACTGGATTTTCCTTGATTATAATGAAGTTTCAGAAAGTACTTCTAGCTACGGCAATTCACTAATTCACAAATGCAACCATCATAGGTAATGGGAGATTTTGATTTCTGTCAGTGTAGGCAGATGAAATATTTCTAAAATATGGCATACGGTAACATAACTTGAGATTAAACAAGTTCAATGGAATGTCTGCTATAGAGAAAACCTATAAGGAGACCCAGCAACTTCAAACAAAAATTTAAAAGAGTTGAAGCATTTTTATCAGGTAATCTTACACAAGTTTTGCTGAAATAATGTAGTAGGCAAACTATGTAGTATGAGATTGGATGACTAGATACAGTAAAGAGATACTAGGTTATTCTTAGCTGCTTAAATTTCATGACAGTGTCTGTCTAAGTAACCAGATGTGCCACTTTAAGTTCCAATTTTTGTGCTGTTTTTTTGCAGTGTTAAAACAAGGAAATGGTAGTGACAAACTTCTCCCTCAGAGCTGATATTAGCTGTGGTACTGTCAAAATCAGGAAGAAGATCTCCCTTGGTGCAAAGCAGTGGAAACCTACATGGATTAAACCAAAACATAGTAGTGCTAGCAATTATTGCAGAGGATATTTGGAATCATCATGCAATCACTATTTCTTTCCTTTTCTCCTTTATCTACAAGGCAACATTCAAACTTACCTAACTAGAGGTTTCAGTCCTTTTGTTTTAATATAAGGAACTTTAGAAACAAACACCCACACCTCCATCAGATTCTAAGGAAGATGAGACTGACAACTAAAAGTACTTCAAATCTAGAAAATCACCAGTAGGCTGGAGTGACAGATCCACCAGAAATAAAGTTCTGCTGTGTGTTGGAAACTTGTATGTGTGAACAGGGAATGCAGCAATTGCAGAGTCATAATGTTTGATTATAAATTACATTTGAGGGTTCATTAAGGCACAAGAGCATGCATTTCATTACAAAAACACAAGGATTTAATCCAGGTAAAAAGTCATTATGGCACTCAAGGGCAAAATAAACTGTAAGCAATGCAGCATGCCTATTTGTAGCAGTAAAGTAATATATATTCTGCTTCAAGCCTTGCCCTAATAAGGAGGCCCTAGCTCCAGACAATGCTCCAAATAACTGAGAAATAGAAACACATTATTTACTGATTGGCATTTCTCCCATTTGTAGCTTTGCCTGTCTTCAAATTTTATTTAAGAGTCTTTTTCTATTTAAAGTTGGTCTGAGAAGAATTTGACAATACTGCTAATACTGATATTTTAAAATTCATATAAATACTAAAAATGTGGCTGAAGCACAGTCCTGTTCCACCTTCCCCTCAAAACTGGAAAGTTCTTCATACCACCATTATAAAGCAAATTATACAGTTAGATTACAAATGCATATCTAAGCAGCACTTTGGCATTTTGTTCCTTTTGTACAGTGTGTTAAAAGCATCTTTTAAGAATAAACACATCTTTCCACTTCCAACAAAGTTACTTACAGCATTCCTCTCATGTTCTCTGGGAAATTATTACACTGATGACTCCATTATGCAGATCTTTCTAAGTTAGTCTGAAAACCTGCATAGCTGTGGCACTGTGGTGCTCTGAGGCACTTTTCCAAAAGGTTATTTATCTGGTGTCAAGCACATTGCCGGTGGAGTGGTGCTAACTACCTTTTTTTTTTCTCTATTTGTTCAACTAATGAACTTAATTAGGTTCAACTTATGTTTATTGCTTTTCACCTGTTCTCAACTTGAAACTTGCTGCTGCTTTTGTCAGTTCTAATGAAGAAACTTACCTATTTTTTCCAAACATATTAGTTCTGTCATTTAAACATGTTAACCCTCTGAGAAATGGCAGGGGGAACACATACTAAGTGTGCAGCACAGCCTCACTACAGCTGCAAGAATATCCATAGACCAAGTCCTCTTGGTGCACATTTGTGGGCATGTGAAAGACAAGGGTCTAATGGAGAACTTTCAACATGGCTTGGCTAAGGGTAAAACATTGTCCAGCTTGGGCCAGAGAGCAGGAGAAATATTAACACATTGGAGGTTGTCACAGAGACAGCAGGGTTGGAACACTCACCCTGCAAAGGAGATTGTGGGACTGGTTCAGCAGGAGCAGATTTGGCTTCACGGCACCTGACTGCACCCCAGTAGAGAGTGAAGGGGATCACAGGGGATCACAGGGGTGGGAATGTTCTCTTTACAGTGATTTCTGGTGAGAAAATGAAAGACATTGGCCAAAACAGGGGAAGTTTTAAGGTGTAAGACAAGATTTTTCCCCACAAGAGCAACCAGGCATCAGTGCAGGGCACAGGGAGGTGGTGGTGCCTTTCTGCTTGGAGGACTTCCAAACTCATTGCAATAAACTCCTGAGAAAGTCAGACCCCATGCCTGAGCCTGTTCTTTTCAGAGGTTAGGACTAGAACCTCCTGAGGTCTCTGCTGGCTTGATGTTTTAGGTAACTGCTTTGATCCCCTCCATGGTATTTCACCACTGTGTTCACCTGCTTAATCATTTTTACCCAAAGATCAGCCACTGTAAATCACATACAATTTGAAGACCTGCCTTCAACAAAATGAAGCAATAGAAATACTGCTAATAAGATGTTAGTCCCAGCAGTGGATTTCCCCTGCTTTTCATGGACTTTTATTTTATTTAAAATCTAAATGCTTTAGACAGAGAAGTCCTATGCAAATGCAAAAGAACTTTTATTTTTATTGTAGTATAGAAAAGTCTTAATAAGTGTAGAGGTTGCAAGCTTTGTGCTTTAAATTCTTTACCCTCCATTTAGATTCAATTTTTGGCTCTTGTGAATGATTCTTCCAGTATCAAGGGATACCTCTGTCATCACAATGTTTTCAATAACATTCACTAAGCCTCTCAAAGTCAAGCCTCTACAAAGTATTAAGAACTATTCTGCAGAGAAAACATCAATTCTACTATATTTCAACTATGAAAGATGATACTTGCAAACAAATTCAATCCTTGAATCTAGTGTAATATAAAAACTGAGTGATATATCACCTTGGGCATGACAATAGTTCTAGTACTAACATGACTGTAATCTCTTCCTGCTCTTAAGAAATGAACATTCCCTCCCATGTAAAGTCAAAAAACATTACTTACTGAAGGGTATGTGTCCACATCAGCCACTGACAAATAATCTTTTGCAATAGGAGATGAAGTGGGTGCACCAGAGTAAATATGTCTTCACTATCACATTTGAAATTTTACCACATTCAAGGATTATACATGGATATAATTTTCCATGATTAAATAGAAATGTCCAAGTGTAGTAATCATAGAAATTACTCTATTTTTGAGATTTGCACCACCAATTTATGGGTATTTGAAAAGATTAGAAATATTGTTTAAATAATTTTAATCAAATATGATGAAATCTACAGGACAGAATTATGCTGCACTCCATATATGCCATTCAAGTCAGTGAAGTCTACATGCTCAACACACAATTATATAAGGTGAATGTGTGAGCAACAAAGAAGAAATATGGAAGTTGATATGTCATCTGTAATGCCTTTTAAGCAGCTGAATAGGACCATAGGTGTATTTAAGATCCTGACGTGACTTAATAACAGATAGAATTCAGCTGTCTTAGAAGTTTTTTTTTTTTTTTGATGTGTCTACAATTTCAAAGAGAGGCTCTTCTCCAGCTGCATGGTGAAGTTTTAGACAAGCCAGTTAACGTACACTCTTCTAATTGACCTGGAATGGATAAAGTTCTACAGTTTTTATATGTTGTGCATTTAGGCTGACCAATATTCAAGGCACATAATTGAGTCTCCAAACTAAACTTCCTGTGTGTACCCTTATTGTAAATTGTCCTGTATCTGCACCAATGTCTTCCTCACGCGTTGTCATAATTTTATATGATTTTCTCTTTTTAAAATTTAGTTTGGATTCATATGTTTACTATCTCTGTAATCTTATTAGTATACACTATAATACAGATAGAATTTTGTTAAAATTTATCTCCTTAGAATATAGTATCTTTGTTTTCATTTTTTAATTTAATGTTTGAAAAGGCATTGTGGATCCTATGTAAGAGATGTGTATCTGGACCATAAATTAGAACTCTTTGGTTGGAAACATGGCTACAAAAACCATCTCTTAGTCACAAGTTTCCCTTATGTCTTAATGTCTGCTCCATTTTCTGACCCTGCCATTGTCTTATTTCCTGCTGAACAGAAATAATCTCATTTCCTAGAACTGATCTGTAGAGAGCTGTCACAACACAAATCACTTGATCACTGGCTCAACAACCTGAGTCATGTCAGAAAGTCACTGCCCTGCCAAATCTATTTTAGAAACCCCTGAGGAGCTGACATAATGAATCAGTTCTCCTTGGTGAGGCTTGCTGCAGGGATTTTTTTAGGTTTTTGTTTCTTGGTTTGTTTTTTAGTGGTTTGGTTTTTTGGTTTCTTTTGGGTTGGTTTGATTTTTTTTTTTGTTTGGTTGATTGGTTTGCTGGGGAGATTTTGTGTTTACTTTTGGGTTTTATTTGGTTTTATCAAAATATTAAGGATCTGTCTGTTTTTCACTTTCCGCTTTTTTAGTGCCAATGTTGTTAAAAACAAATGGGATGTGTGCATAAAGCATGCACAGCACTGCTAGTTCACTTCAGGAACTGCAAAGTTGCCACTTGACCAACAGAAATGTCAGCACGAATGAACATAATGTCATACAGTGATTACAGTTACTGTAATCTCTCTGCACTTACTTTGCTTTGCCTATTCCTTTGATTTTTGCTAGCTTGACATGAAAGGTTTCTCATAAGAAGATAAGATTTAAATAAATTGACTTTTAAAATCTATCAAAAAATTAACAAAATACCTGAAGAAAATAGAAAAAGAAAATAATTCTTGTGTTGTTGATATATCACTACTATTTTACATTATTATGTCTTCAGAGATGCAGATGGATTATTAACAATTTGTCATATCATCAGTTTTTAAGGTGTTATTTGTCACCAGAATTCTCAGACTCCATTTTCTGTATACTTTTGCTTTTGCCAAAGTGAATTGACACAGCAGGGTCAATATGATGACTTAGATGTCACTAGTGTTGTGCAGGAAATATGGAAAGGATTATCAACTATGGAAATATGTAAGAGAGGATTAAGGCATTGTAATTTTGAAGCTAAAAGACAGTTACACAGATATAGTAAAAAGTTTTTGACTAGTATGTCCTTTCAGAAGAATATCACAGCAAGATGCAGGAGGAATTTTCTTCTTGAGATTGGGGTGAAACCAGTCTTCCAAGCTGATTGAAAAAAAATGTAAAGGCATTAATCTAGGATAGCTCATCTTTATGATTCCATTTATTCTTTGACTAAAATGGTCCATTTCAAATCCCTCCTTATGATACTTTCACAAACCATCTAAGTATCATTGTTTTGTAGGAATGCCTTTTGTCCCTTATTGAAGTTGTCAACCTCTACATTGATTAGGTAATTGCGAGAAGGAAATTCATGAGGCAAGACTCTTGAACCATATTAATAACTTTCTCGATATCTGTTGGACTTCCTGCCTGCTAAATGAGTTCTGTGCTTGAACAATAATTTTTTAAAACTTTTATTTGAAGTTCTATGTTCCCTTCCATATCTCCCAATCGGCGGAGTACATTTGGTTTTGACTATAAACTTTTAGAATAAAAAAATCCCTGACCACTCCTATGCAGAAGCATCTCTGTATCCTGAATAGGCCTAGAAACATGATGGTTATATTTAAAAGTGTAAACAATACAGCTAAGTACATGTGCTCTGAAAAATCTTTGTTCTGCCTCCCAGTCCCATTAAACTTGTTTTAAGACTCTAGGCTGTAAGAATTTGATACCTTCTTTTAGTTTGAGGTGTGGAGGGAGCCATTCACCTCTAGACTTGTAGTTTTAGTGAAAATTAAGTTTTACTGGTGCTTCCACTAAAATTATGCAGCTTTAGTTGCAATTTGCCATCTGCAATTAGATTAATCGTCTCCGAACTAATGAAGTGTAATTTGTAAATGAACTGTTTGTTTCTTTGAAAGGATCACTCCAGTCATCTGTCAAGTCTCTGCCAAATGGATGCTTTGTTAATCATGACTGTCAGAGTTTAGCCTTTTTGAATTAGATTGACTTTCTGGAGTTGTCCCTTGGCTTGGCTCTGTGACAAAGACTAGGGAGGGCAGGACAGACTACCGTTTCTGATTTTCTTCAAAACCACAGAAAAGCAGTGGTGCAGGCTACTTTATGCCTTCCATCTTTCTTTTGACAGTGTTTAATAGGTCTTCAAGATCAGATCTTCTTACACAACATTTTCCTGTTACACAGTCATGATGATATGGCATGCCCAAGGTGAAAGCCAAGAACAATTTCCTTATGATTGTAATAAAGATCAAATATGAAAACGGCACAGTATACTTTACACAGAAATTATAAGATGATATAGAACCCTAGGACAGGTTGGCCTTGAAGAGCTTTAAACTATCCTTTCTCTAGTCATTTCTTTCTAATGTTTCCCCTGGTAGTACCTTCTGATTCCAGAAATATGTTTTTAATGGTTATTTCAGCTTTCAGATAATATATCCTCATTCTTCTCATAATATATTCTTCTCACAATATATTCTTCTCACAGACTGATACATCTGTGTGTGTGTTTGTGTGTGTGTGTGTGTAATTTTGGGGTTTGGGTTTGCAAAAGGGATGGAGCTATTAGGGTTTTTTGTACTTAAGAGCAGCAGTAGCAGCTAATCTTGTTCTGAACCCCTTTGTGCTCAGCTAGCATTTATCTAAAGGGTTGAGCTGAGCTAACAGTTGAGCTTTGTGAAACTGTAGGTGCATGCATAATGCATAGTTCAGAATGGCAAAACTAATATTCAGATCACACTGCTTATATCAATTCCTTATTTCTTATTTTTCCCATGCTTCTAAACTTTGGCAATGAACTGCTTTACTGCAAGCTGTTATTTGCATCCTGATTTGCTACAGTGTGTACAAGCTCCAAAGCAGCATTGAGTACCCTTCTGAGTTTGAGTGAATAAACAAGTTTGTCAAATGAGGTTCAGGATTTGTAATGATTTATAAGAATTACAAGTAGATTATTATTATTATTTCCAATTCCAGTGTTTTGGGATTGGCCATTTTAGTCACAGAGGATGGTATCTTTGAAGTCCGATATAGCAAGTCAATAAGGAAAAATAATGCAGAAGCAGCTGAGATTCCAGTATTTGAAAATTTTGCCATGTATTTTTTTAACATTTATTATGTATATCTTTAACATTTACTGTGAGCCAAAAGTCAGAAAAGAGGCCAGAAAATGATGTGTCAGAAAACAGATCTTACTAATGTATTTTCTCTCTTCTCCTTTAGTAAATTGAAATTACACTTGTTTTCTCTTACAATAATTTGAAAGAATTTAAATTAATTCTTTATTTAACAGGTTTGTTTTTTTTTCAATTACCATAGTAATTGCTCACTAATCAGTGACAGTATTCTCATTTCTATCCTTCAAATCCATATTTTTCTTATGCATGTTCTTTATGTACAGAGAGCTTTAATGTCATTTTGGAACAGTTTTAGTTATCGTATATCAATATAACTTTTTTCGCTTTTAGCTATCAAAGTTGCAAGCCACTGATTCTCCCCATCCCCATTATCCTCACAACGATTAGATTATTTTGTCAATATCCAACAGGGATTGGACAATAACTCTTAAAAACAAGTAAGTATTTCAAATATATGAGAAATTAAGGCTACAGTTCATTTATGATTTTTTCATGCTAAAATGTTTGACAGCTCAGAACTCAGCAGAAAACAAAGAAAAGACACTAAAAACATGGCAAAATGGAAATTAGTTTTTCAATTGAACAGACATTAATGAAAAATGTTCTAATACCATTCCCATTGCTTTGCAGTCTGAGGCAGTTTCCACACTTTTCTCTACACTGGTAAAAATGGACTTTATGTTCCAGTAGAGCCAAACCAGCTTTCCAGATGGTCAACAGACTTTAAGCTTCCCTCTCTTCTTCCAACCTTATATCTCATACCTAAAGTTCTGCTAGTGTCAAGGTGTCTTAAGAATTGCCTTTGTATTGACAGAAATACAATAACTTCAAGAGCAGATAGTTACTATGGCCCAGGATCAGATAAAGGCACTTTATGAATTGGTAGCAATTGGGTTTTTTTCCTTCCCCTAACCTCCAGTTCAGTCTGGTGTGCAAGGGAATGGCGTAAGTTGTCTCCCTTATTCTCATTTAATTTACCATGGCATAGCTTATTTCCTTCTTGTGCTCAAGGGCAGCTGCTCTTAAGATACAAGGCTCCACCTTTACCCCTTTCTGAGTTTAGGCTGTCTCCAGCCACCTCCATCTGTCATAGGACATTAGGCAGGCATTCCGACTATTCTGTCATGTCCAAAACTTAAGTAGCATTTGTAAACAAAGTTAAAAAAAACATTTGTAACTGGGACGGGCAAAAAGTATTAAATAACAGCTATTTAATTAAACAAGTGCTGTGATATTAGAGCTGGATAGCTAAGATTTATGAAAATCTCAATTCAGCACTATTTTGCTAGACTGAGATCACATCTAGGGCTAGTTGATGAGTACAAGGATTTTCACAAGAGAACATTTACTGCAAATGAAGGAATAAGTGTGTTGGCAATTAGAGACTTTTGGGGAATATAAAAGATCAGCCCCTATAATTGAATTTAGATGTGACTGTTCTATTTTCTGTGATTGATCAGGCTTGTGCAATGCCTCAGCTTTTCATTAATGTCAGCAGCTAGACTCATGGGCTCTGCCACTTCAGCAGAGGGAAGGCCACTTGAATTCTGCTTTCATTCTCCTTTTCTTATTTCCCTGGAGATCAAGGGTCAGCAATCAAAGTGCACATCAACCAGCTGAAACGGAAACTTTTTCTGCCTCACTGAACAGACTCTGAAAAAACCCTAGTTGTATGGGTCATTTGTATTGCTATTTGACATTGTTATTTATCTTACAAATAGAAGAAAAAAACATCACCTGTATAAGTTCTGACATCCTGTATGAAATTATTTCTCCTGTCTGTGCAGACAAGTATCTGTATTTTATGTTTATCCTATAAAAAATTATGATTTCCATTGTGAATGTATCATTCAAACACATATAAATATTCTTCAGGCAGACTGAAAGAGCTATCTTAGTTCAAGGGTGATCTTCATTTATGGAATAGACTGTGAGTCATTTGTTTCACCATAAGAGAAAGGATTATCATGTTTACTGGACCACTGAAGACCTCAGAATGTACTGCTAGAACTTCTCTTGGGTTTTATGAAAACTTTAATCATGACAGTATCTTAAAAACAAAACAAGCAAAAAAACAACAAAAAACCCAAACAAACAAAATAAAAAATTAAACAACAGTAACAAAAATAACAATAAAAAAGTAGAACTTGACTGATAAATGAGGAAATATCCTTGTTGAAGTTTATGGAAGCCAATTGTTTTCTCATCTAAGGCACTTGAAATGTTAATAATATATGACTGTCATAAAGGTCCTGTCCAACCTAAACCATTCTATGATTCTGTGACTTTTTCTGACACAACATGGAATAATCTTCTAAGGAAATTTGTCCTACAATATCACTCTTAAGAAAAGAACAACTTATTAAGGCACCACATGATATGTGATTGAGTGAAACTGAACAAAGAGAAATCACATATTATGAGAAAGGGAGTACAAAGAAATGATACATCCACTTATCCTTTCTCATGTTTTTGTCTAGATCACCTCTCTCCAGCAACTGCTTCTTGTTCTATGTTATTCCTCAAGCTACTAATGAAAGCTGGCAGCTGTCCTGCTAGATACCTGAATCTTTGGTTAACCAGTTGGACAGTGTTGATGAAATCAGCAGCTATTAACACAGAGGCATACATTTTCACCATCATGGTGCTCTTGGGCTCTGCCCAACAATCTTTAAAAAATAATCTCCAACACCAACTACCAGCTGAATGTTTTAGTTTATTTATATATATACACATACAGGCACACAAGCTTGACAGACTTTTTTTTTTCTAATTTGCTCTTTTACTTAGCAAAAAGGTAAGTAGATGGTTTAGTATGCACTTGTATAAAAGCTGTCATTTGTAGAAGGTTGGGCTAAAGGTGTATTAAAAGGGAGAACACTGGCAAATGGTGTGTGCATGTAGTTTCTTTTGGCTCTCACTGCAGTGGTTGATGTTTTCTTCAGATGATCTCTAAAGACAGTTAATTAGCTCAAGGAAGCAACACAAAAATTTAAGTTAGGTCAGGTAATGAGTTCTGTAGTTTCAGCTGGCTTCACTGGGTGATTTAACAGAACAGCATTATGTTTTCTCTTGGCCTTGGAAATCCTCCGGCTTGACTCCCAAACTTTCATTTGAGCACTCACAATATCTGCTATCTAACTGATAAATTAAAAATGACAGAGGATGAGAAATGGAGAATAAATTGGCTATTCCGAGTTCAGCAATAAAGGACAGTAGCTTGGATGATTCACCTTCAAGGACCAAAGGCAGAAATAGCCTTTGAAAGCTGAGTGCTCTCCCTGAAGATATCTACCAGCCAGTATGAATTTAAGGGATATACTATCCCAGGCTTGATTTCCACTGAACCATGAGGGTCAGTGCCAAGCAGTTGGAAAGGGACTTCTGCCAGCAGGAGTCCATCAGGCAGCTGGCAGAGGTGGAGTAGTGCAGGCAAAAGCACTGCTCGGGTCATTATGGACACACAGTGCACGGACATATGCCAGTGCTGCTAGTTAAACCATGGATGTTACACTGTACCTAAAAAGAAATTAACTGTATTTTCAGCAATAAGGTAACAAAGAGTTCCTTCATTTCTTTTCATTAGTGCATTTTATGTACAAAAAATGCAAAAAAAAAGGAAATATTATTAGCCTGTGTACATACCATTAACCCAGTTTGTTACAGTGTTTTAAATTCCAAAGAAATTTTATCTAGTCTCTTCTTTTGCTGATCAGTAAAAAATCTCATATACCCTACTGCTGCAGTTGTTTATGCAGCTTTTTATTTTTACTTTTTTCTGGACTTCAGGGCTTGTCTTCTTTTTCCAATATTGAAAATTGTATAATATCTCAGTTTAAATATGGCATAATTTCCCATCTCTCAAGAGAGTGTGAAAGCAAAAATATTGAAACAAAGCAATGTCTTCATCCATTTGCTGAGAAAAATGCAGGAATAAAGTAGTTTATTTTTCCTGTAAGTATGAATAGAGAAATGGTTATGACCAAAAAAAGGAGTGTTCAGAGAGAGAATATATTTTGCAGCGAGAATATATTTTGCAGAGTGGAACTTTTATATTGCTCTCCAGTCAGGACTTGCATTATTTATTTAGTCACATAAAATTTATCTCAGAAAAAAATAAATTGGAAATTGGATTTCCCAGACAACAGACAGTATCATTATCATAAATTGCATTAGTTTCACTGTGGTCATTTCAAATTTTTCTTTTTCTTTTTTTTTTCTTTTTTTTTTTTTCTTTTTTT